>OV884011.1:160599737-160842237 GCA_930367205.1 Acanthosoma haemorrhoidale | reverse complement strand
GGTATACCAAGTAGGTTGACGTTTCATACGTTTGTAAGAAGGATATATCTTCGCGATAAATATTGGGATTAATCAAAGCCTTAAGCGAGCTCATAGCCGGATATTGGAATGCCCCAAAAAGGACAGAGCGTTATGATGTTGGTTCCATTCCTGACTACTTTAATGATTTTTTTTTTTCTCAAAAGAGGACTCACTTAAACCTTGTGAGTATACCAAGTTTATTTTCTTGGAAATTACTGACAAGTGTCCGATAACTCAAAGTTTTATATATTTTTTTTGTCAGATAATCTAATAATTATTAATAATTAAATTATTAGTTTAATTGTATTGCGACATTGTGAAAAAAAAAAAATACATATATAAATATTTTACTAGTATTTTAGATTTTAACTCTTCAAGATCGGAGAAGGTCCTATGAGAACTTTGTATTCCCTTCAAAATCCTACAAATCCTAGCTCTGTCAGGAAGACAGATCCACCCTAGTCCCACCCAGGGAGCGCTGACACCCGTATAGGTGCCATCATGAGCGACCTCTGACTGCAGACAGAAATGATGTAATTACCCTGAGGACTGGCAGCCACCCTTCCCGAGGGTGAAGAATAAGGACGCCCCTGCTAGGGGGGATGATATCGATCCCTGCCGAACCGCCACGGGGAAGGAAAAAATTCCCTCTTGTTCTGCGGGGGGGGGGGGGGAGCTGAAAGCATGTCCACCATACCCTCCTCCGGCTCTCTGTTAATGATTTTATTTAATGGTCTCCCGGTCGGGACCCTCCAGTCAGGGTCATTAATCAGAGGCGAGGGTCGCACACCAAGCCTCTCCATTTCATAATAAGTCCGCCGAAGGATTAGAGAGCAGGGGGAGCATAAAAAAAAAAGTTACCTTAAAGGGAAATATGGAACCTAAAACAATAGAATCGATAGAATACCAATATCGATCCACTTCTCAGCAGGGACTATCTAAAGGAGACCTGCATTGATAGAGGACAATATAATATTTCAGATTTTTTAATTATTATTATAATACTAGTAATTATTTATTTTTTTTTATTTATGTTAAATACATTGTTTTTTGTCCGCCCCTTCAGCCTAGTGGTTAGTTAGCATACCGACTTCTAACTGCATAGACCCTTGGGGTTCCATTCCCCGGGCACACCTAAACATTTTTTCTGCAGTGTCGACTTGAAGAAGTAGCGAATACGGTTAACAAAACGGAAACTAAGGTTTGTGCTGACTTAGACATCAGCGCCACCAACTATAGCAAAATCCTTCCGACCGCCCTAGGCCTCACGAGATGTTACGCCAAAGATTCAGTTGATATTATCATCATTAATATTTTATAAATGTCTTCGTCTTTATTAAATATTCATAACGTCTAAAAGCTGTATGATCACTGTATTGTGAGCCTGACACACCCCCACTTTGATTGTGAATTTTAGTCAAGTATCAATGCATCGCACAATTAAGATTTTTTTGCTGTTTTTAATTGGCAGCTTTAAATCAAAGGTAATTTATTGACAATAATCACCCTTAATTTTACATATTTTCGGGTCATTAATTAAGTAGCTATACAGCTGAGAAAAAGAGGGACATTAGGATTTCAATTTCCTCTATTAATCGAATCGTCGATATCCATCGTTTTGGCATCGGTTGATTCTGCTGATATCGATAAGAACACTATTGCCCGAATCTTGTAGCGTGTGAGGTGTCTGAGATTCACAAGCTATAGTTTTATAATTATTAATTATTTTGTCGAGTCAAAGTGTCTTAGTTAAAAATTACTTGAAACTAAAACTCATTACTTGAGTGCCATGACAGACTGAGTTGTACCACCAGAGATAAATTTATCACAAAGCAGCTACACTGCCAAAAACATCCAATCATTTTGAGTAATGCCCATTGATAATGCATAAACAATTTATGACGGAAAATTCTATGTCAGTTGTTAATCAGTCAGGATACGCATGCCCTTTCCTAAAATGAACCGCAAGAGTAAAGAATTGTAAATATGTTTTTTTCTTCGGTTAATAGTTATTACTACCAGTTTGATATATAATGCAACGAAAGACCATTGACTATACAAATGACGATTATGTTATTGATGATATCTACATAATGTCTGCGTGAACCTCTCTCTACGTACCTATCTCCTAGGGAGCACCTTATCGTGTTGTCGCTGATAACCGCTGTTTGTTTAGACACCTGTTTACATGGATGGCGGCCGCTCAGAGGCTGGCGAACAAACAGGGACCCTCTCTCGTATTAAAATATTTCTCTGGGGGAAATGTACTGTCTAATAAGAGGTTAAGGATATAATCCTACGAATGATACATCAAGAAACACAACTGTTGTTTACGTTGAAGACGATGAACCAATACACCGCATGCTGGTAACCACAAGCCATATCGGTGACATTAATATAGAGGACATATTGGATCGCCTCAGTGGAGAATTAAAGAGGTTAAACTGCCCGGGTTGCATTACCGCTCGAGATGAGATCATAGTCAGGATAAACATCTATGTAACGAGTAGCCGTCGTCGTATTCGAACCGTTTTATTTATCTGCCAGAATATTTTTTCCGTTTGCTGTACCTTTAATGTACTTATTAGCGTTATTATTGTATTAACATTATTTACGAGGGCGTACCCGGCGGGGTTTTTCTAGTAGCCGGTAGTACACCATGTAGAGCAACTTTCCACCAGTCAACATGCCAAGTGGCATCACCGAAGAAGGTTCCGTTTTGCTTGTTTTAATTTATTTGACTGTTCGAGTGGACATTTCCGTTTTAAAAGTTGGGAGACTAAAGAGAATGTCGAAAAAATTTAAGAAATCGTCCTGGGAGATCGACGACGGACCATCGAAGAAGTTGAGGAGAAATCTGGAGTGACTTGGAGTTCAGTGAAGCGAATTTGGGGAAGATTTAGGGAAGAGAAGGGTTCCACTTAAACACCTATGCCCGATTTTTGATCAAAAATGGCGTGACAACTGGTTCTCATCCTCCCTATTCACCCGATCTAGAACTCTGCGACTTCCTTTTTATCCACCCGAATGGAAAGAGACATGAAACGTTTTCCGGACGTTTAAAAAGTAAAGACAAAAAATACGGAGGCGCTGTCTGACATCGCAAAAAAGGAATTTAAAAAATGTTGCGAACAGTGGAATAAAAGATCGGACAAGAGAATTAACTCCAATGGAGAGCACTTTGAAGGACATTAAAGTTTTTTTAGTAAAAAATTGAAATCACTCTGTAGAAAAATAGTTTATAGACTGCTTCATCATGCCAAGGTTTATGTTCCTATCCCTAAGGGGCAGTCATTTTTTATTACCCCATAGATGAGTTCGTTGCTAGTAGCTATAGCACTAATAAGCATCTGTAAAAACAATTTAAGAAATCTAACTAGATAGTTACCACTGTTAATGTGAGCACATCATCAAAGGACATAAATCATATTTTAATTATTATCAAAACAATAAATATACTAGCAGGATATACCCGTGGTTTTTTTTCTCTGTCAAGATCTCGTAATCGTTATTAATACTGGTAGAAACAATACCAGAACAAAAGCTGGCAGTATTTTACAACAATTTTTAAATACTAAGGCACTGCCTAGGATCCCTAACGGACCATGAGCAGTTAGTTTAAAAAATATTACAAAACCCAGACAAAATACTAATATTTTGCTAATGTTAGATTTTAATCAAGTTTATTAAAGTGTTCACTAAAAGATGAGTTTGTTGATTTAGAAATTCACAACTAATAGTAAACTTACAGTATAATAATATTGTGTAACAACGAACGATAAGTGTGTGTGTGTGTGATGGCTCCGTTGGTACGGCATTGTGTTTCCGTAATACGGCATGTATTCTCCGGAAGAACATTTCGACAGGTGTCGAAACCTGCCATTTTCAGTTTGCTAAAATGAAACGTTACACGATAAAACTCTTAACTACGCATACACACGGAGAAAGACCGAACTCTATCCAAATGGTAAAAATCAGTATGTAAAATATATCCATAATATTAACGGTGCCAAACTGCACCTAGTCCGAAATAGTCCATCTATTTTACCACAATTAAATATTTAAAAAAACAATATACTAATCTCATGGCTACTCGCCCAATTGATGGTTTGAACCCACCTACAATATTTAAAACAATTTATCTCTATTAATAAAAACTTTAAGCTATGTTTGCGAACTGTCTTAATTCGAACACTGGCCTTATTCAAGAGGTATGAAGGGGGTGGGTTTTTTTAGCGCACGCGTTTTCGATGTTTCTTCGTTTATTCACGGTATTAGGAATCTAATTTTATTTTAATACTGTCCAGACTACCAATTAATATTCTATCGTTTGTATGGCGTAGCAAGACACACGTAGTGGTGCATCACGATCCCCTTGCTCCTGATGATAGTGGTACAATTGGCTTTTGTTTCTGATGCTCTTTGCATCTAATTGATAATTTTCTGTTTGTTCTACCAGCATATGATTTATCGCGACGGCGATCTATAACTTAATTGAACCGGTTCTTTAGCGTCGGAAATTGAGTTGCGTCAAGTTACTATTTAAACTTTTAAAGTCTAGTTTTTTTTTAAAGATTCCACAATATCTCGGATATATATATACCCTTCCACTTACCATTTATGATGGACTCTCATTGAGATAACGTTTCCAAGATTGATCTTTTGGCAGTAAGATACCCGTTTAAGTGGAAGGAGCAGTACCGTATTAAATCAGAGGCTTTAGGTGGAGCTGCGGTTGGTGTGCGAGTACTGCCAGAAGCCGGGAGGCCGCCTCCAGACCGCAAGAGCACCAGGAGCCCTGATGAGATCCCGGGAGAAGGGCAGCGATATAGAGGAAAACAAGAAGAAGACGAAGAACAAGGAGAAGAGAAGAAAGTGGAGGATACAAAAAGACCAAGAGGGGAAGACTGCACACATAGGGCCCGCGGTTTATGAGCCATAAGTTAGAGACAAGAGACGGGCCGGTAGATTGCAATGAGGCCGGTATAGCCAGCAATCTCCACACTCTTCCATGCTTCGTCAACATACCTTCTTCCCAGAAGGTCCTATGAGGGAGAGAGCACAAAAGCCCATGACAAGATGTAATTCTTCAAGTCATATTACCGAATAGAATCAGAAAAAGAATATAGTCTCTATAAATTGAGAGAGAGAGAGAGAGAGAGAGAGAGAGAGAGAGAGAGAGAGAGAGAGAGAGAGAGAGAGAGAGAGAGAGAGAGAGAGAGATTCGCAACAAATAATTCAAATCGAGAATGACACATCACACAGCTTAAAGATCCGTTAGGTTAAGAAAACAATTTTATTAATACTTTTAACGACTTTTTATAATGCTAATATTTCAGGAACGACCGCACACATAATCTATACATACATATATATATGTCCCAGAATTAACGCAAGATTTGAATTTGCCGCCATTTGTGTAGTAAAGTGCTGGTAACCCTAAAAAAAAACAATTTGACAGCTGACAGTTTAGGGTTAGTAAAAATGGAGCGTTACACGATAGAACAACGTGTCTTTATTGTTGAACATTATCTCAAAAATAATAAAAGTTTGGCGGTCGCAGTTCGAAAATTTCATACAAAATATCGTCGGAATAGTGACTTTGACTGTGAAGAGATTAATTGAAAAATTTAGGGGGACTGGGTCAGTTGGAGACACTAAACACACTGTTCGTCCAAAAACAAGCCGTTCAAATGTCAATATCGAAGCAGTGCTTGAGAGTGTGTTTGAAAATCCAGGAACATCAATTCGGCGTCGTAAACACAGATCTTTGTGCCGGGATTGGATGATATTGATGTGGCCAATATGTGGTTTCAACAAGATGGTACCACATGCCATACAGCCCATGAAACAATTCAAATACTGCATGAGACATTTCCAGGTCGTGTACTCTCTCGTTTCGGTGATCAGAATTGGCCCCCTAGATCGTGTGATTTAACACCTTTAGATTTCTTTTTATGGGGTTGTTTGAAGTCAAAGGTGTATGCCAACAAGCCCACATCCACCCGTGCATTAATTAAAAGAGGAAATTCAACGCTGCATCAACGAAATTCAACTACATTTATGCCAAATGGTCATGGAAAATTTCGACAAAAGAGTGCGTATGTGCCAGCCAAGTCGTGGAGGCCATTTGTGTTATTCCATACATAACCCTATCCTATTTACTTTATAATTCAATAAAAAAATACTGTTTTACAACAAAACTGCGTTTTCTATTTAAATCAAATTTTGCGTTAATTCTGGGACACCGCTTATTATATTTATAATCAAGCCGTTCTTTATTTTCAAACAACTCTTCAGAGTTAGTAATTATGCTTTCGTTTAAAATATCACCCCTACATAATAAAAACAATTTACAAAACACTTACAACGACAGTTTTAATAAATAAAAAATAATTATATTCCACAGAACTTAATATTAATATTGCCTGTTACTATTCGATAATACAAAAGGCGAATTACATATTGTTAATCAGGAAGTCGAGATCGTTAATAAACCCTACTCAAAATTATGTACTTATTTTTTGGAATACCGACTGATCAATTAAGCTCACTCATTCTCAACCATTATGCAAATATAGCTATAGTTTTTTTCCCCTCACAAATATCAAATGAGACCATTATGTAAAATTTCAAGTCTCAGAATTCAAAAAAAGGCACACAATGACCCGGGGATACCTTATAAAGATTTTCTAAAAAAAAAAACGAGACAGAAATTTCGAAAAAAAAATAAATCAACGAAACCTAATAAGTCGAAGTAGGTTGTTAATTAAAGATAATTTTCTTGCAAAGAATAAATTACATTCGAGTGAACGCATTTGTTGTGATATCCGCTTGCACCGATGAAATAAAATTCTTGATGTTCATCAAATTTATTTATAGACAAAATATTGGGCATTGCTTGTACCATTTTAGCTTGGGATATCAGTAGAATCCTTTCGACTTGGAAGAAATAGCATATCTCAACCCTCAGTTCCAATATACAATACGAGGTTTGATCAAAAAGAGAAGAGAATTTTTGTTTATCTTAAAAATGTTTTATTTATTCATCTATAGCAATTTTGTCCCCTTCAAAGTAATCCCCCTCAGGCACTTGTGCCAGCGCTTTTTCCAATCTTCGGAGCACTTTGCAAACTCACTTTTCGATATAGCTCATAGCTCCTTCAGCGATTCTTCTTTGATTTCATCAATGGAGTCAAAACGTCGTCCTTTCAAGGTTCGGGAACAAAAATAAGTCGCAGGGAGCAATGCCCGGCGAATACGGAGGCTGAGGTAACACAACTGTGTTCTTTTTTGGTAAAGAATCACGAACAATCAGTGAGGTGTGAGCGAGAGCGTTATCGTGATGCGATTTCCACGAATTGTTTTGCCACAATTCCGATCGTTTTCGTCGGATCGCTTCACGTAAACGAAGCATTACTTCCAAGTACATACTTTATTGACCCAGGACCTTCTGGCAGGAACTCATTATGTAGTACGCCATTGAAATTGGAAAAAAAAACCAGTGATTATAAAATTCTCGTTACTTATCAAACTTGGCTCGTAACATATGGATGGAGTATGAAAATGAATTATTTACCTAGAAGGTAATTTTAACTTTTTTTCTCGAATCGCTGAGTTTTCTTGTACAGTAAGTGACTGTAGAAACATTTATCAGTGCCCAAAGAAAAAAAAAAATCAGTTTCTAGCAGATTGTGTAAGATCGTACATAAAATGCCGTAGGAGATTGCAACACACATACAGTAGAGGCTGGTATAGGGACGCTCAGTCAGTCTTATCACCATAAATGCCATGTATGATTTAATAACTACCTAAGGCCTACAAGGCGAAATGAGGGAGAAACAGAAAAAAAAAAAAAAAAGAAAAAATACCGAGAGGAAAAGAACAAGAAAAAAAACCCAACAAGGGCCAACCGAAGAGAGAGAGTTATGTAAAAGGCGGGAACGACGGGTGAAGGAAGATTAAAAAAGTCTAGGTGAGGGGGTAGATTATTTGTCATCTCCTCACAGACGGAGGTGTGCTCAAAGAGGAATTGAAGATGCTAACAAAGGCGATATGACAACTTGCCAACCAGCCAACTACTGTAGCACCGGAGGGAGAATAGATGAAAAATAAACAACCCAGTCTCCGAAAAGATTTAGGTATTCTGTTGACTGCGGCCTGGACTAATTGATAAATAAAAAATAGTTTATGAAGAAAAATGGTGAAAGATACGTGATTCGAACCCACGATCACCTGACTTTCGTTCAGTTACACTTCCAGGTAGGATATCTTATCCGATCCCATTCGTTTTCTTTATAATAAATTTATAAACTATCTGCAGCGTTTTGTAAAAGGAGTACGAGCCAAAAAACAAATGTTTTGTGGTCCGAACAAATGCTCGATCTCATGAAGGTGTTTTTGAAGGTTATGTGATGCTATAGGGGCCTCAGTGGGATGACAGGACTGCAGTGTCATCTGCAAAGGTATTCGGGGTAGAGGGGACATCAGCGGTGTATAGGTTACAGAGGATGGGACCCAGGACACTGCCCTGTGGAACCTTGCGGATTTAGGAGGTCTCTGGGCTGTTTGTAAATACTGTACGAATGAGCAAGTGAATGAAAATTGTAAATAAGGTATGAACGAGAACATTTATCACAATTAGTTATTGCCTAATAAGGCACAATGTGATTTTATCTTAATAAAGTTGTTTTTATATAATACAATTATCGGCCCGCCTAGGTGCTGTCTTTTTTTGCCCACTCCCATACACCCTTTATTAAAAATTATGGAATTCAATATAAATGATTCTATTTACAATAGGTCAATAATATATGTCCCATAGCTTGGCTACATTTTTTTAACAATTTTACTACACTGTGATTTGCGATTGTTACAAAAGTAATAAGTACTATTATACTTTTATTGTCTAAAAATGTTTAAAAAGTGATGGGGCTCACCTTACTTACATCTAACAAACAAACAAAATTCTCTTTTTATGTATTTTGTAATGTGTGATTCTCTTGAAATAAAGATTTATAGAAACAAACAAGATCTATAAGATATACCAGATCATCTCCCGAATAGATAGAACCTTTCGATTATAATGTTGACTAGTAGAATATTGTTCACTTGTTTATTTTTGGCCCAAAAAATATAAGTCTACAAATTCATTTTAACCAATAAGCTAAATTAAAGTCATTAAAAAAAATAGATATAATTTGTATATATAAAACACCATTTACCAAACAGCTCCGATATATAGAAGTTTTAATCTATATTAGTACTGTCGGAAATTCATTTTTATACTTTTTACTGTTATCCAAACAGTATAAATACATAAACCAGCAAACATTAAAAAATCTACTCGAAACTGTATGTACGCACGGTAAACTGTAACATATGGCTGGAGTATGAAAATGAATTATTCACCTAGAAGGTCATTTTTTAACTTTTTTTTTCGAACCGCTAAGTTTTCTTGTACAGTGTGTGGACTGTAGAAACATTTATCAGTGCCAAAAGACAAGAAAAAAGCAGTTTCTTTTAAGATTGTACATAAAAATGCACATATTGCAACACATATACAATACATATCCGCTAATTGTTGAAACTGTAACAGACATCCGATTTGTAAGAGACAAAAAAAAAAAAAAAAAAAAAAAGGCTGTTGACCAACAAATAAGCCGTCCTTGTGCCCAAGAGCAGTAAATAATAAAAGAGATACAGTACATACCGACAGAGAGTACAAACATAGCGTAATAATAAAAAAATGGGCAATAGTGTGAAGGGTTTGTAGGATAAAGATTGCGTGACTGATAGCCATCGACTGCGAGCGAGCAACTCTAGTAAGGAGTTAGTTATAAATAGTGTTGCTTCGTACCACCAGCGCAGCGGCAGTCCACATCCCAATATAACAATTCTTATAGCACCCCCCCCCCTCTTGCACCCCCAGGTCTTTATCTTCCTTTACTCCATAGCCACTTAGGCAGGATAGTCACGTTTAACTATAACACCCGCTTGAAATGAAATAGAAATGACATACAAACATACAGTGGATAATGAATACGTTACACTTAGCTTTATATGAAATCTAAGCCCTCTGATTACAGATGTAGATGAATTTAAAGCTCTTACCTGAAACAAAGAAAAAAATACGAATTAAAAAACCTAAATTAATTTCACATCATAGTACCTATACCCTAATAAAAATGTAAAAAGACAGATGCAAATAAAGGTAGAAAGGGTTTCTTATAATAGAAATTTTTTGTTTAGTAAAATTTCCAGGGGACAGTCGTATACTAATGCACTCTTTATAGCTTTTTACCCAAACCATGAATTTGCTGGAAATATAAAATAAACTTTCGCCTAAAGCTTTATTTTTTATACTGCATATTTCGCATTAAAGCAAAATACATTTTTTTTTTCCAAACAAAATTGTCTTTATCAGAAACATTTAGTTTTATTCAACTGTGAGTTCATTACTTACAGGAAATTTCTAAATGAGTGGATTCTTTTTTGGGGTATTAGTTATGGTAAATTTATTAGTGGACTATGTTAATTGAAAATTTTAGGGAGACTGGATCAGTTGGAGACATTAAACACACTGGTCGTCCAAAAACGAGCCGTTCAAATGTCAATATCGAAGCAGTGCGAGAGAGTGTTGTTGAAAATCCAGGAACATCAATTCGGCGTCGTAGACACAGTTCTTTGTGCCGAAATTGGATGATATTGATGTGGCCAATATGTGGTTTCAACAAGATGGTGCCACATGCCATACATCCCATAAAACAATTCAAATACTGCATGAGACATTTCCAGGTCGTGTACTCTCTCGTTTCGATGATCAGAATTGGCCAGCTAGATCGTGTGATTTAACACCTTTAGATTTCTTTTTTGGGGGTTATTTGAAGTCACAGGTGTATGTCAACAAACCCATATCCGCCCGTGTATTAAAAGAGGTATTCAACGCTGCATCAACGAAATTCATGGAAAATTCCGACAAAAGAGTGCGCATGTGCCAGCAAAGTCCATTTGCCCGATGTGTTATTCGATAAATAACCCTATCCTATTCACTTTATAATTCAATAAAAAAAAATAAGAACAAAAATACTAAAAACTGTGTTTTTTATTTAAATCAAATCTTGCGTTAATTCTGGGACACGCTTTATTTATGAATGCTTTAATGGTGTCAAAGACATGGTTTTTAAAGTGCTTTGAAGTGGTTTCTTCACTTCACATGCAAGACATGATGACTGTCGACGTTTTGTTCATATCCCTCATTCTTTCTACTTCCACCATTACCTATCTCCATACCATCAATATAACCTCACGCATATCGTATGTAATCCAACCTAGCTTCATAAGTAGGTTTCTCATTCTCTATTCAATGGAGACGCCTTATTTTATGAACTTTGATTCAAAATTAGATCCAGAGCACCAGAATAGGGGCAGAGAAGTTTCAAGGATATTATGTTTTATTGAAGTACCACTGCGATATTTGATATAAACTATTTTTTTTATTTTTAGATGCCAAATTAGGACGGCATAGAACTATTAACGATTTACTGGGATGGCTCCCCCCCCCAAAAAAAAACTAAATAGCTGAAGAATTGATCTGAACCTCTACACCGCATGAGATGCCACGAGCGGCATAGGGTACAGGACTTAAGATCCACCTAAAGAGAAATGCCGTGACGGAGACTCGGAGCCCATAAATCCATTGTGCGCAGAGCCGGGCACGAACCTACTCTCATACATGCTTCAGTTCTCATGGGCATGGTGGAAATAGGATGGGGCCTTCTCAACGGGGCATGTGATGCACTCTTGTAGCTAGTAAAACTGTTTTCTTTTTTTCTCCCTTAACCCCTATGTTCAATATTTTTAAAAAACTATAAATTATAAACATCAATAAAAAACAGCTCTGGGTGGCTCCTTTTACTGCATTTAAAGGAAACCATGCTTAATAATTAATACAATGCAACAGGACTAGGTGATGGCGCTCACCTTCGGACTACATAAGGGACTTGCAAACTCTCCTAAAACTAATCTTAAATACTAACTTGAAACTAGAGCCGACTGCCTGCTGACATCGATGGGGAAACGGAATTTGATATATCTACGGTTAATTGAATTCATCCACCGTAGGCAGCTTAAAATCTTCGTGCAGCACACTGCTCCTCCGCTGTAATATGTCGGACCACTTTCATGAGTATCCCGTTTTAGTCGCTTCAGTCAGGTGACCGTACAGCAGAGCAGGCCTGAGTATGCTCTTGGAAATCATGAGCTTGAGGCGCAGATTGAGGGAAGTCAGCGAGTGTGTAAGATAGTAAGACTTCATGCGTGTTTGTTTTAACTTCTTCGCAAAATGGCCACTAAAACGGAAATGACGGTCCATTTTTAAACGAGGCTGTTTGCTGGAGAGTTTTGTTGCGTTCCTAGGGTCAGCAAGTAACACTGGTAAGCGGATATATATGTTTGTAGTATACAAAAAATCTTGGAACTGATAGCAATGAATCGAGAAATGTATCAGGCAATTCTGCGGTCTAATATAAACTTCGAACAGATTATCTGAATGCAAACACGTAGACTCCAATGATTGGATCTGAATCTACCCTGGAAGGAAAAAACCAGTCAAAGGCAAAACACAATATGATTGGTTGTCTTTGTGTGTGAGTTCGACAGTAAATGAATTTTAAACATTTCCAAAGCTTTGTGTGTAATGATTTACGTACAAGACGACCCTTTATCAGAATTTTGAGAGAATCTGAAATAGCGACAAAAATCGATAAGTCTTATTTGCGGACAAATTTTTATCTTTATTTATCGACAAGAAGCAATTGAGCACGATTTATTTATATTGTTTTCCTAAATTACATATATATACATAAAGTTATACTCAAGCCAATCAGGACATATGGAGCTATGGGGGACAGGGAAAAAATCGAACATCAAGCGTATCCAATCCTTTCAATCAAAAGTCCTGAGAACAATAGTAAATGCCCCTTATTACGTCAGCAACCAAAACCCTTCATAACGACTTTAATATACCTTACATTCTTAAACTCATCCCTTCCAAGTTCATGAAATTTCATAGTAACCTATCCAACCACCCTAATCCCCTAGCACAGTCATTGCACTGCACCACTCATCCCTATAATCCTCCTCGGAGACTAAAACGGCAGTGGCCTTGTGACCTGCTATAAATAAGTGACAGTGGGAGTCCTGCCAATGACCAGTTTCTCCAATCATGTCCTGAGCGTATGTGGCTCTCGCGCTCTCGACTGGCATAGGAGGTGATGTGGATTTGGGAGGACTATGGGCTGTTTGGAAGTAATGTACGAATGAGCGAGCGAATGAAAATTGTAAATATTGTATGAATGAGATCATTTATCACAATTACCTATTCCTTAATAGGGCAGATTGTAATTTTAGCAAAATAAAGAAGGTTCAATAATAAAAAATATATATATATATATACTTGAATAAAGACTTATTTTTTTTAGGCTAAATCCATTGCATACGAGCATAAGATTATTTGTATTATGTGCAAATATAGAAAAATGAATTTCAATCGCAGTTTGCAAGCTGAATTTTTTTATGGGCTGGTAATGTGGATTCGAATTATTTAAGAGGGGAAGAAAAAATAAACAAGAGAAATGAAACATCAAAAATGCCCTGCGACAGGATCGAGCTTCCGCAAAATCATATTGTGAAACATATTCCATATGAAGTTTAGATTTATTTATATTCCAACTTTACCCACGTAATATCCATGAAAAAGTATAATGTGGTCAAAAGAGTTAATAATTACCCGAATTACTGGGAATAGTTGAATATTAGAATAGTTATGGGGATATAATTACTCAACCAGTTTTTCACAGCACCACCACCATTTATTTGATCGAGAGGAAATATATGTTATTTTTACAAGAGGGGGAATAGAATAGAAGTGACCCAAAAGGGAATAGTGTGAATTTCCATAAACAGGCGACGAAAATACTCAAATAAAACCTCCCAAAGCCGCTATGGAGTGAAAAGGAAAAAAAAAAAAAAAAAAGACAGAATAGAAGGGTGTCGGAAGAGTGGAAGGATTTTCCTAAATGTATATTTGTGCAGAAGTAAAGGGAAGCTTTATCTAGAGAGGGCCAAGTCAAGGGCCGGGGAAAGTCTTTTGTACTCAGGAAGGGAAACTTTTCCTTTGCCTGGGTCCCTCCCATTGTATTATAACGGCATGGGCCAGATACTTACCGAGTATGCTAAACTTTTCCACCATCGCACTGTCACAGCGGGCTGGGGAGTAAAAGCCTGGCCCGGGGTTCACGAAGGAGGAACCACTTCCATCGCAGATGAAGAAACATAGGCGTCAATCAGAATCACGAGGATTACGTACTTACGGACTGACTTCGAAAACAAGTACATGTATGTGATACCAACATACAGTCATGGCTAGGGCCAAACAGATATGTTTACTTTATTAAATCTGTCTGTCTGTCCGTTCGAATCACGTATTATCACCAGAATGAAAAAAAGCATTATCACGACATAGAACCAGATAGTCGTAAAAAAGAAAAAAAAAAGTAATTTCTGTTTTTTAGTGTAAAATAAAATTTAATTTTTTATATACAAAAAATGAACTTTAACCAGTCAAATATCTGCCATTTTTCTGGTAACTTCATGATCCCACGCTCATAGAAACTCAGGTTCTTATCGGCAAAAAACTCAACCAAGTGCGATTTGAGGTCAACGTTATTACTAAAATTTTTACCATTTAAGAAGTTTTGTAAACTTCGAAAAAAACGATTATCCAATGGTGCAAGATCGGGGGGATATCACTTCCCAACCAAGCTCCAATAGTTTCGTACGTGTTGCTAAAGATGTGTGAGGCCTCACATTGTCGTGACGGAACCTAAATATCGTGCTTCTTAACAAGTCCAAGACGTCTTATATCATTTTCAATTGTTGTGTGTGATACATTTAATTGTTGTGCAATCTCTCGCACAGTTATATGACGATTCGATTCAATTATGGCTTTCATTTTGTCATCATCAACTTTAGAAGGTCGACCAGAACGTTGGTCATCTTTCAGTGAAAAATCTCCAGAACGAAATTTGTTAAACCAATTCTGACACTTGTGTTCTGTTAAACAATCAACACCATAAACATCATTGTGAGCCTCAGGCGCTTTCTGGCCTTTATGATAAGAAAATAGTAAAATGTGTCTAAAATGCTTATTTTTGCACTCCATGTCAAAACTGACAGTTGTAAAGAAATTACACGGAATTTATTTCTATAGCAACCTAAAGGTATCGACTAAAAAACATTAAAAGAAAAAAATTCTAACATTGACAAAATAATAATGAAACACCAGAGCGCCTTTAACAAAAAATTAATATATAAAACCAAGATATCCATTTATATATATATATATATTCATTTATATACAGGGAAAAAAGCAGATACAAAAAACGAATATTTTTAGTGTTCCTTAAAAATAAAATGAATGTCATTATGAATGATCTCCCTAATTGCTACACTTACACAATTTTCTTGTAAAACGTTGTTGTGCTTTCTTTTATATTACTATGTAATAAATAAAATCAATGCCAGTGAAATTATTTGTTCTCTGCAGTTTAGGGAAGTCACTGTACCCTTAAAGACAAAGGTGAGAAGCTATAATCGATACAATGGTATGATTTCTTAAAATGACAAACGACACTATTAACTACTAAGAAGTAATTTGAAAATAAATTTTTTATCGCAAAAACATTTAGAAAGCTTACTTGTATTTAACAATAAATTGGTGTTGGGGGGGGGGGGGAGATCTTGAATTTATTCCTACTTTTGACAGACGCTTAGCAAAACCACCGTACTATTTATAATACTTCAAAACCAATAATAACAAAAAATCCTCGTTTTGGAGATGGCAACTAAAAAGAAGAAGCACTTAACGCCTACTTAGAAATGAAAAGTAATTTTTTTTAAGGTTTATAGCGCTGTATTAAAACATAACAAGCACTAAACGTCTTAATAAAACAATAAACTTGAAATGTACAAAAGGGATTTTTACGACTTGCCAGAAGACCATTTTTACTTCAATTTTTTTTTTTCCTGAGGTTTTTAAGGATAATATTTCTTAAGGAGCATCGCATTTGCTATGTATTAGCTTTATGTACATATTGATGGACATGGAGGGGGAAATATATAATATACCTACACCCCAGATTCTAACGGACTGTTTACAATTCCTGAGTAACAGGTAATTTACAAATGAATATATTTAAAGAAACATGGCAGAAAGAAACATAGATTGACACTTCTATTAATAATTAATAACACAAAATACATAATAAATAAAAGGTACATATATAATACTGACAGAAGTACCCAGCGTTTTCTGGGAAAGTTTTTTTTCAAGTTTTGTGTTTTTCTCATTTTTATTTTTGCACACAGCTAACACATAGTTTTCGTTGGTATGTCATTAAAAAAAAATCTTGGAATTCCAAATATTTTCCACAAACAAGTTGACTTTCAACAAATACATCAAAGTATCGCAGATGCAGTGGCCCAGCCGGTAAGTCAGCGTTATAAGAAGAAATATCAGTGCTTAATCCCCTTCAAAGCGGTACGCCAAAGAAAACTTTTCCTTTTTTATATGTTAGAAGCCAAAGAACGATGAGAAAAATAATCTAAAAAAAAAAACGCTTATTTGAGCTGTCCAAGCAAATGAGCGTACGTTTTGGAATGGACGTATAGTAAACCTTTCACGTACATCTCATGCAAGGACCTGATGCAGATATAAATAGTTCTCTGATAATGAATTTATTGAAAATCAACATTTCCACTTCTTCAACCTAAGAGGACGGATGACCGAAGCAATAAAATCAAAATTGACGGCTAAGCATGAGCTCACGGTTTGATATATACCAGTAGCACAAAATTAGACGCTTGGGATGAAGAGGCTACTTGCCACATTAATAATTTGCTCATGACTTAATGATTGACATTATCGAAGTAAAGACATCAGGTGGATAGAAGAGAAGTAGTGCACAGAGCGGCAACAGGACTTGCCGTGTATTGCGGGTCTCAAACTTCTAATTTCGTGACTGCGTCTAAAGGGATGTGGGTCGTACCTCCTTTTTTCCCCTTCCGTCAGCTCCGAGTGAATATTTCCGATACAATTGGTAAAAAGCATTCGATACTACCGACTAGGGATAGTTTGAGTATTAGAAGATATCTAGCCAACCGCACTTAGCCGATTGCTACGTGAATAATTGTCAGCGAGACAGAGGCCTGGGCCAATATCTCTAATGCGATCTACCCCCGCACCGCCCACCCCCCATTACCAGATTTATCCACATCTGCGCCACCTCCGGCAGCTACCCCACCCCCAGCCAGGGCATTAAATATTCTATCAACTCTTATCCATGCCGTCATAAGAACCGCAACCCCTCCGGCAGAAGTCGGCTGAAACTTTAAAATTTAATTCTGGGAGCAGAGGCCAGGATTCTGCGGTCGCTGTAGCGGGTAATACCGAGCGCCTTCTTAAAATGTTAAAACTCACTTCTGTGCCGCGAGAGGTTTGTGTGTGTGTATGCATACGGGAGTTCTTTTAGTGTATTAACTCCCTGCGGTGGAGACAAATGTCAACTCCAAGCATTAATACTGGATCCGAAACATCTACGAGTGATAAATCTTCATTCAAAAGCAACAAGCAACTGCGAGTTGGACATACTACAAACGGTGAAAGAAGAAATGCGAGGAATTAAGAAGAATTATAACCAAATATAACAAATGGACTACGTTTCGACATACAAGAAACCAACGGTATCTCCCGTAAAGTATAGTTATTAAAGTTAATTTAAGATACTTACAAAATATCTGTGAAGAGCACATGTAAACATATAAATACAAAATAGTCGATAGAGTTGAATAGAAATAATTTAGACAGGTATTTGTAAGGACGACATACAATCTTATATATTGAGGTTGGCTAGAAAGTAATTTCGGTTTTTTAGTGTGAAACAAAACTCAATTTTTTCTATACAAAAAATAAACTTTAATCAGTCAAATATCTTCCATTCTGTTCGATGACCTTTTGCCATCTTTCTGGTAACTTCATGATCCCGCGCTCATAGAACTACTGGTCCTTATCAGCAAAGAGCTCAACCAAGTGCGATTTGAGGTCATCGTTATTACTAACATTTTTTTAACACTTAAGACGTTTTGTAAACTTCAAAATATATGATAATCCGATGGTGCAAGGTCGGGGCTGTATGGGGGATGCGACATCACTTCCCAACCAAGCTCCAATAGTTTCGTAGATATTGCTAAAGATGAGTGAGGCCACGCATTGATGGAACCCAAATATCGAGCTTCTTAACAAGTCCAAGACGTCTTATATGATTGTCAATTGTTGTGTGTGATACATTTAACTGTTTTCCCATCTCTCACACAGTTATATGATGATTCGATTCTATTATGGCTTTCATTTTGTTATGATCAACTTCAGAAGATCGACCAGGACGTTGGTCATCATTCAGTCAAAAATGTCCAGAAAGAAATTTTTTAAACCAATTCTGACACGTGCGTTCTGTTAAACATTTAACACCGTAAACTTCACATATCTCTTTGTGAGCCTCAGTCGCTTTCTTGCCTTAATGAAAATAAAATATGTCCAAAATACTTATTTTTGCACACCATGTTAAAACTGACAGTTGTAAAGAAAATTACACGGAATTTTTTCTATAGCAACCTAAAGGTATCGACTACCAAACATCAAAAGAGAAAAATTCTAACATTGACAAAAGAATAACGAAGCAAATATAACGCTATCTACAGGTGCAAACCGGAATCACTTTCTTGCCAACCTAATAGATTTATCTCGAAGTTACTGAAATTTTCACTTCACCAACTCTGTCTGCAACTAGGGATGACTATTGGGCACGAGGGTCGATGTGTGCCCACAACCGTGCTCCACGACCCCTCACCATTCAAGCTCTTTTCCGAGTTAAGTAGCAGCAGTTTGTAACAAGTGGGCAGTAAGTTAAGTTTTTTTTTCTTAGCTTGATGCTGTGACAAATAGTACCCACTTAACAATGAACTAGAGCCGAGTCTGAATGTATCGATAAAAGAAATTTATCTCTCGTCCCAAAAACTCTCTTCGAATATTGAAGCAGAAATGGCCTCGCGTCGTATTCTGTCCTCAGGTCATGAGCGTCTGTGGCCCTCCTTCAACCTCCATATGTACTATTAAACACTGTTGTGTAGCTGGGAACAAGGGTTTTCGTGATCTATGGTTCGTTCCCCTTAACTGAAAAGGTGACAATCCCAACAAAAATGAAAAGCACATTTTATGTAGGTATAATGTCAATACTAAATAAAAAAGTTAATGTAATATTATAAAGTTGGTAGGAATCAGATTGTAATTTTTTTCTGATAAAAGGTTTCAAAAGTAAACTAGTGTATTTGTCCCGGTTTCAAGAAGCGCATAACATAACAACAATACAAAAATATTTAGCTAAAACAACGAATTGGAAATTTATACCCTCTGAAGGGTTAGGGACCTTATCAAAGGAGAAATCCCTCCCGCAGGTTAACGGCGACGAACCCTCCTGTGCGGCAGACTTTTCCCACGAAGAGAGAGGATATACTGCCAGAAATACTGACATAATGCGGTGATATAACGCACATTTCCCGGCCTAAAACCACCGAGACAACCACTAATAAAAAGCCGTCATAACTGCAAGATTTAGAGACAGGGTCCCGTGCCAAAGGTGACTGGCAGGACTCGGGACTCTTCCACACACTAGTTTGGCAACAACATGGTTAAGCCGTCTAGAGATTCCATAATTCCCCGATAAATCATACAGCCGGGCATCTTTCTACAGACGTAAAGGAAGGGTTGTTATATGGCAGAATTCGTATGCTAAGTATATCTTATAATCTTTCGCAATATGTTAAATATTTCACCGAAAACATTAGAAGAGAACCAATGTTTTAAGCAAGTTTGGGAACCGGATCGTTATGTCCACCCATTGCGCAATCAACAGACTCAAACTATAATTCATATTATTTGTCTAGCCGTCAGATCTGATAATTTGGCGAGCTATCAATCGATTTGGTGGACACGGGACAATATCACAATAATCACAGGATGGAGTATGCTAGTAATAGCGAGAAATAGCTCAAACGATATCAAGGTTCCAACCTCTTGAAGAGTGCCAAGTGACAAAAAAAAGTATGTACTAATTTTGTTTTTTTAATTAGTCCTGTACTAAATGTACTGATTTTCGGCAATACGGTACTATGTATTGTGTCGGTTTAGCGAGACTCTGCTAGCATAATTACTACCAGACTATCCAGGCAGAATTAACAGAACAAAGATAGCATTTAACAGATTTTAAACTGTGCAGTTAGAGAGTTAGCAAAAAGTCAACTATGTGGAGCCACAGCAATTACACTAACTATCTGCCTCATTAGCCAGCACAGCAGTAACTGGAGCCGGCGGCGCTGGCTAGAGCGTCTGGTGGGGGGAGGGGGCTTCTCTATCGGCGTGTGTCTGTCTGTCTGTCCGTGTATGGTGTTGGATACGTATACTGGTTACAGAATGTACGCACTCTATGGTGCGTTGATAAGGAGAAAAGTATTGTATTACCAGGCAAAGAATCCACTCCTTGTTTGAAAATAATTAAGGATATCAGACATAGAAAAAAATGATTTGCAACCTGTTTTCAATGTTGGGTTCAGCATAAACCATTATGTTATAAAAAAAAAAAAAAACAGCAAATAACGTCGGGGAATAGATAAATCGAAAAAATGAAAACGGTATGGGAATGGGTTGTTGAAGTAGTGTATGACACCAAAATGAATTTTTACCACAATAAGATATAAACGCTTAAATGTCCCAATCAATAGCGAGGTGAATACAAATTTTGTTAATAACGGAAATTAATAAACAATAAATTATTTTACGTCTAAGGATCGAAAAACTGCACAAAATTAAGTGAGTAGAGGGTGAGTGAGAATTGGGATATCGTTTTCATTAAATTTATTTGTTATTTGTTGAGAACCTCGATCATTTTGTTTAAGACTGAAAATCTTCTACTATTTCACACTCCTGGCGAAGAGACATAACTATTATCGAAACTTCACGGTTAACAATGGATTGAACAGCAAATGAAACGACTAGATTTCAATTGGTTAACAGTCGGCGATAAAATATGGCTGATAAGATCATGAACGACCCGCGACAATGAAGAAATGAATGAAAACGATGAACACAAGCAGAGCGAGGGGGGGTACACAATTACCCCATCCCTGAAGAGAGATAGAGAAAGATACACTCCGCGTGCGTGTGTGAGAGAGAGATAAAGGTGGGAGAGGGAGGGAGGAGGGAGGCCCAACAACATTTTCATTGGAGTACGGTTATGACAGAGCCATTATATTTTACGGCTACGGTTATGGTGAACTCTTTCCCGCTCGCACAGTCACCGCACCATAAGTCAACAGATTTGTCCCCCGTCGGCTCACGACTCCTACGGGCCGAGGAATGCATAATCCCCTTCAGATCATTCCTTCACCGTCTCTAATCTTTCCACGGCCGTCTGCCTGTCTGTTCCTCATATATGTACAAATGCCGCGGGGGTTACGCAAGGCACTGCTCTCCTCGCCGACTGCTGTGTTATGTATTCTACATCTCACGGGTAAGTGAGTCACACAACTGAGATGACGACGTTAATTTAAATTGTCCGCCAGTGAAGGAGGCAGGCAACGCCTAGCCATCCTGATATGATCACACAGGTTAAGGGACCACGAGCTTGGAAAGCATTTAGATGTGTTTGTTAGTAACAGCCATTCCACGAGAAATGTCCTTCTGGTGTTACGGGCTGATTTTACCTTGGCTGCGGGCTGTATAGGACCAAACAATTTTTTTTACTGCAGCTTCCAGCAAGTTTTAATGAATAAATTTTAATTTATTATGTATTATAAATGATAATTTTTACTGTTTCTAAAAGTGACGTTTTCAACTATGACATCACGCTGCTCCTTGGCCACTCATTATAATTTCCTTCTTTCCATGTTTTTATCAGCTGTAGTATAAAGTTCCAGAAATATTAATAAAACATTTATTGATCAATTAGAAAACGGAAAATTCTGTAGAAAAATGTATTCCAGACAATTCGGTTCATTCTCCCCCCCCCAAATATCCCCCGTTACAAAATCACTACATAATTAAATAAATATTCTACAAATGAATCTATTTACAATTTATTTATTATTAATCGGCTCATTACTTTAACTAAAATGGTTTTCAAACGGTTTCTCTGGTTAGACTTTTGCTGCTAACCTAGAGCAAGTTGAAGGTTGGGGTGGAACCTTTAACGTTATTACGCCATCTTTTAAACAAGTGAACCACTTGGGGGAATACAGTCGGCCTAGAGGCGTTTAAAGTGTCCAACTCCACTGCGGTGCGTGTGCGTGTTTTAATTGATGCGTGTTTTAATGACACTACACCAACCTCTATCAATATATGATTCCAACTCGATGAAAAGTAATAATTGGAAACTACAAACTTTTCATTACCTACAGCCGTCAGTACTTCACCCAAAAACATTTTCAAGAGAGTTCAAGAGAAACAATGAAATTTGATGAGAAGAGTCAAATTCTACAAAATAGATTGACTCTTTGGTTATTTTTTAAATAAGATAAAAAAAAAAACCCATACTCCGACGAATGTTAAACCAAATTACAGTAAAGGCTGTTTTGCACTGAGGTTCTTCAACTCAATTATTTGTTCGCTTGATTATTTTTACATTGTTTAATTTTGTTATTGGGATTTTTTTTATCTTTATGAAGTACGGGCTCATTTAATTATTTTTGCTTTGTTCTGTTCTTTAAAGTCTAAATAATCTGGCACATTTAAACCTGCTATTTATAATAATATTTTTATATTTAAATTTATAGATTTCGTCTATAATGATCGTGAGCTGCTCACTCTCCGGTTTCATGAGGAATGCAATGTAAAACATTCAAGAATTTTTATATTATTTTCCATCCAGCACAGGAAATGAAATTGAAACGAACCTTTTTTAGTGAAATGGCTTTTACAGGTATTATTTGAATGGTTCTTAATTACACTAATGGTCATGGTAATAATCCCACTGGAATAATTATTGGTTAAAGAGAAAATCCGGGATCCAGATATCCTTTCATGCCTGGAGTGGTAGGGACGGACGCCCTTGGAGTTCACGAGGGACCGGGCTCAGCTGTAATATTTTTTTTCCACTTTAACCAATGGGTTATTAATTACTACAACGGATTATAAGTTACTTTTCGACTAAATTGAGAGAAGACGGATGCTGTGAAGGGTAGCAGACGATTGAAGAGGTTTCACATGAGATGGCCCAGGGTTCTTCTAATCCTTTGATAATTCGTAGGCCAGAAATTTATTTTAAATAGAACATACAGTTGACTCCAGATCATTTTTAAATGTATTACAATATTGAACAGTTCAGTTCTAAGAGTTTAATCAGTTTGATTACCTAAGAAAATGTTAGAGAAATCTGGCATGGCCGTTGAGGTAATCCTTATAAAGTCCTAAAAAGAGGAAAGAAGATATCCTTTAATCCTGAGGATATTCCCTTTTCACCCGCTAAGACGAAGTGGCAGACTAATTTGCAATTATTTAAAAAATAAAATAATAATAAAAAAAACCCAGACCAGGCAACCTTTAATCGATTTATCCTTCGGCATTAACTGTATCGGAGGAGTTAATGACTGAAATTAATCAGTTGCTGGCCCCCTTTAAGAGATCGCCGGTGGGGCACCCACCCCCATCTCCCCCCCCCATGTTCTCCCCCATCCCCCGCTCAAGGCGACCGGCCTAATCTCTCCTTCGCCTCGATCAACATATGTCAAACCTTCCAGTCTCGTTAAATCTTTACTGGCTATCTCTCTCATTGGCTCACGCTCTTTTTATTTTCGTATTATGTAGTCAGGCCGGCTACTTCGAGAGTCGTCTTTTTTTATTCTTTCGTCTCCTTCCGAACGAGCGGCCGTTGGGTATTAAACAGATAAGACCGATAATAAAAGCCATAAGGAGACTCTATTAACTTCAAACCATCAAAATAAACTTTAATGATTATTATATCATTTCTTTTTTAATTAAGACAGTTCAAAGATTAGCGGCAGTCATAAAGAGGCGTGATTGGCCTAGAGACCAACAGCCCGGTCGTTCTTCTTATTTTGACAAAAGGTAGAATGCAAAAGAAAGGAATCAGCATAGCAGGTCAACTTGAACCACCAACAAGTTAAACAAGAATTGTACATATAAACTTAATTATGAAAACATTACAATCTGCCTTAGTGAGCAATAAATAATTGCATGATAATCGCATGCGAAAGAGGAAGTGGAGTCTTGGCAAGTCCTCCACGCTCCTCCGTCAACCGCGTCACCGGATACGAGCCCGAGGAGGCTGACCAAGAGCGCGAGAGTCACATACGCTCAGGACATTTTTTTTATATAGATAAAAACAACTTTATTATGATGAAATTACATTGCTTATTGAGCAATAAGTAATTGTGATAAATGATCTCATTCATACCATATTTACAATTTTTATTCACTTTCGACTGCGAGAGCCACAGACGCTAAGGAAATGATTGGAGAAACTGGCACGAAATTTATAGCCGCTTTATTCTCCGAGGAGAATTATAGGGATGAGTGGTGCAGTGCAATGACTTTAATAGCGGATTAGGGTGGTTGGATAGGTTACTAAAGAATTTCATGAACTTGGAAGGAATGGTTGCTGACGTAATAAGGGGCATTTACTATTGTTCTCAGGACTTTTGATTGAACGGATTGGATGCGCTTGATGTTCGACTTTTTTGCTGTCCCCCATAGCTCTATTCCGTATGTCCAGATTGGCTTAGGTATAACTAAAAGATGGGATGCCCTTTGAAGTAGTCTGTACAGTTGTCCAAAGCGTCTGTTTAGTTCTTGCCTTTTTGGGCTCGTGTGGGGGTTCCTTATCAGCCTTTTGTCGAGAAGGAAGCCTAAATTCCGTACTAAACAAGAATTAGCAACGAAATAAGGATTCGAACTAACAAGGGTTAACTATAGAGAGGAAAAGTAATGAAGCTCATTGTAAACAAAGATGATATGTAACAAAGTACTTTTGAAGCAGTTAAACAAAAATAACTTAAATATCACCAATGCCAACCACTTTCTGAATGTAACATAACCATACCATTTCTCACTTCTCTAGTAAAAAGTAGCTTCCAAACACTAAAACTGCTCCTTTCCTTATATCCCTCTTAACACTATCCGCAGTCCATAGATATCTTGGCCACGGATCTATATTATTCACATTCATTCATCTTATCCACATTGGTAACTCACTAACTATCTTCATCTTAACAGTTTCATAAATTCTTCAACCTGACAACTTCCTCCCGCACTTCATACCGACAGGTGTGTTAGTACTATGTTAGTTTTGCCGCTACAACGGAATATCGAGATTGCAGTGTACATGTCAATCGTTTGAAGAACTTTAATGACCCCTGACTATGGCAGAGTTTTAGCGGTAAGAGCTCATCGCTCGCTAAGCTTTAACTCTCAATTAGATGCAATTTCCCCGGGGCCGGACCGATCGTGAGCCGTGACGGCGCTCCTCTCCATCCCGGGTCCTCTCGGCAAGGCACGACCGGCGTTTAGCCCTCGCAGGTAATTTAGATTGCCCGCCCGCTGATCCGCCTAACTCCTCTGACCGACTCTAATCCTCCTTCCTATTAACTAGAAAGGATAGCTCGGGATGTTTTCTTCACGAGATTGAAGATTGAAGAACGATTAGAGCTCTCCATTTACTTAATGGTTTAATTTTGTTTTAAATTAATGAATGCTTTGAGAAGCAAAGATTGCACAGTCCCTTAGCGGGGTATTGGTAAAGTTTTCAATAAGCAATAATTGCACCTCGGCAGAACTTCATCGGTTACAATAATCCCACTGCGCAAGGACATACCTTTCTCGAGAGGTTATAAAGAACGCTGATCTGCATCCGTTGCTTGGTGTGCCGTCGGTAGGTGAGTTCATCCACCGGAGACATACAAGAAATACAAAAATAATTTGTAAATAGATTCGCCTGAGGATCTATAATTGTATATAGTGATCTGTCAATTTAAAGGGGCTATGAAAAGAAAGAAAGAAAAAAAAATAACAAAATAATCATTTGTTAAGCTCCTATAGTATATGCAGACTCTCTCCTATTGGGGTAAGCCCGCGATTTCCCCAACTCCTATGCTGTCGGGAATTCAAGGCCGCACCCTAATGAAGATTTAGATGCCTTAACGATTTTTTTTTTGTATCATTGTATCCAGTGCTGCGGGTGCCCGCCCGCTACATAAAATGACGATTCTGGTAGATATTAAAGATAAACCCTGTTGGTTTAAGAACCTTAGGAGCATACAGACAGAAAAGACACACAACTCCGAGCAGCTGATGCCCGGAACGGCCAATAAGACGAGCCCCCCCCCCACTTCACAGCGGAGAGATGAAATGTGGGGCCGGCAGATGGCGCAGCAGAGAGCAGTTTATCGTCACAGCTGAGTCGCGGTATTGCCACCTGTGCTGCCTCCTAGCGACATTAACTCTCTCTCAGCTGGAGATTACTTATTGGCTACACCTATGCGAGGCTACGCCTTAGCTAACACCTACGAACAAATTTCCATCAATATAATTATTAGATTTTCCGTCTAAAAAGGAGACGTGAAAAATTATACAAAAAAAGTCTAAAAAAAAGAAAAGAAAAAAAAGGACTAAACTTCACTAGTTTAAGTTTAGAAGCTAAATTAAACTTCTTTAATGTGCTAAAATTACAATCTGCCTTAATAGGGAATAAGTAATTGTGATAAAAGTTCTCATTCATACCATATTTACAATTCATCATTCACACAATATTTACAAACAGCTTTAGACAACAGACAAACAGAGACATCCCAAGTCCACATGGTTGTCACCTCCCTCGCATGCGAAAGAGTCTTGGGAAGTCGCCCACGCTCCTCCGTCAGCCACGTTACCGGATACGAGCCAGCGGTGGCTGACGAAGAGCGCGAGAGCCACAGACTCTCAGGAGAAACGGGTCATTGCCAGAACTCCCACTGTCACGCATTTATAGCAGGTCACGAGGCCACTGCCGTTTCAGTCTCAGAGGAGGATTATAGGGATGAGTGGTGACCGGAGACTGAAGAGCGCGAAAGCCACATTCTTATATAGCTATAATTTTTTTATATTGCGTTAAGTACTAGGGACAATTTACAGGAATGTAGGAGTTACAAAGTATGAAAATACGATAAACAACAAGCTATCAGTCATATATTTGTTTCCACAAAAATGCCTACAAACTGTAAATTGTCAATTTATACAACGCCCCCACAACTTATACAATCGGGAAAAAAATGGCCTTATTAGATATTAAATCATTCACATGAACGTAAATCGCTATTGAGTTTTAACAAGTAGAAAAAAACGTACTGTTACTCAACTCTAAATAACAAGTGTGATAAGAGAACATCTGAACAGGAACGATGTACAATTCTTTCAGCAAGTTGGATCGTAAAGAAGAAAGCTTTGCAAGCCACATCCTGACAATAATATTCGAGACATTTCAAATGCTTTGCCTTTTTTTCCTAGAATCTCTTTCTTTTTGTAATTTAATGCAAATAATCTTCTTTACTCTAAAGAGCTGTTTATTATAACAAAAAAAGAAATAAAATAAAAATAACAAGTACCAAGTATGCGCGAAAGCGTACTGGACTGCGCAAACACGATAAGATCTCTCTCATAAGAAGGCCATAAGGTATTAAAATAATGGATCCCCTAGAGCAGACAGGCAGCTCTTTCCCTGGCGTATTAATAAATAATTATATAACTTGTTTGTACCCAGCTTGATAAAATTATTAAGCGGAGTAGCTTGCAGAAATTTATTTAAGTTCGCAAGGCAAGGGGAATCGTCAGGTCCGGAAAAGATCTCGTTTCATTTTAATTTTGTTTTTTTCTCTTTTATTGTGATGCGAAGATTTTCTCTCGTCAAGCTTAATCCATGAGCTAGCATTTCAACTGTACATTTATAAATATATACAACAAAATGTACTACCTCTCTCTTTCTGGTAGTGACGCTTTTTAGTTTATTTTGTTTTTTTCGAAATGAAATTGACTAACATTTATTCGAAGAAGTAACATTATTTATCAGCAACTGTCTTGGGTCGCTTACACTTAAATGTAGGAGTAACGAGGCAGTGAAGTGGATTAAAAAAAATAATAAAGAAAAAAAAATGTAGGAAGGGTTAGAAACGACAATGGCGTCCTACCAGCAGCAAGAAATGCATTTAGACCACCAGTCTTATAATAATGGATTGTATCGTAAAAATAATAAAACACTATTACTACAATTAAGGTATGTTGTTCCATCTATGAAGGTTTTGAAGTTATGTTGCTAATGTGGTTAGCACTACCTCCATTCGGCTTTCTTCGTCGGATTTGCTAATAAGTCTGATCGGGGCTCATCCCTCAAAGAAAGAAATGATGGAGCCAGGGACCGAACCCGGGGTCTCGACATAAGTCAAAATGCTAACCATTACAGTTTTTCCAGAGTTTTAAAACGTCACACGTTGACCCTGAGGGGGTGTTTTTGGATTGGAATTCCTCGGCGGAAAGTGATTTTTTGTCATTTTTTCTTTCTTGTCTGTACATCAGTTGAGTATAAAACTTCAATTTGAATACAAATTATCATTCGCACTAGATGTTTACGAAGGAAAAAAATGCTATTCAAATCTTTTCCATTAGTATCGTCTTTGTCTTTGATACAAGACATACCGAACAATATTCCCAGTCGCTGGCTCACACAAACGCCTAGTACACTTACACAGTAATATATGCCACAACACGATAGGGAGGGAGGGAGGGGGATGAAAAATGTCCCTGCCCCTCCTGAGAACATGATTCTGCGGTCGGTGAAGGGTGCGGTACCCCTTTGCAGGCCTATTTACAGCGTCGATGAGTATTAATAATATGGCGGGCCTACCTGCTAGGTTTTAACTATTCTTCATCGGAGTGTATCCTAAACTATTTATACATGTATTCCCACCCATTTTGTCTTGTAACCTCGTGAATACGTACAAATTGTGTTATTAGTATCCTTTGAAAATCTGACTGTGCTAAGAAGAGCAGTGAAATATACATAAAACAGGTCGATTTTATATTAGTTATAAGTTATAAAATAATTTTTTTTTTCATGGCTAAAATATCATATTTAAAGATCGGAACACTACAAAAGGCTTTGTGCCCAAAGGATCTCATCAAATGATCTTCGTTAGATAGACCGGTGGTCGACTCAATCAACAAAACTCGTAATCTCTCCTCTGTTACAGGAGATTTAGGGAAAATGTTCAAAAAAGATATTGAAGAGCACTGAAAGAGGAGAACTAGTTCTCCATTGCGATGTCCGTGTTGGCTCTCAAGAGGAAAGTCTTTGGAAAGATTTTTGAACCACGCAGTGATGTGGACCTCCTCACATCTTCGCCCTATTTTTGGATACCACGAATAGCTTTGGGATCTCGATTTCCTCAGTGACTCAACTGATATCTAAACTTTTTAAATACTCGATTCCATTATATATGATTGCTTCGTTCATAGCAGAGCTGAAAAGTATTTCTTTTTCAACAAACCGTTTGCGTATCATTTTTCCCTTCCATGCAACAACACCCTGGTCAAACTGCAGTGGCTCTTGACTCCAAAACACCCTGGTCAAACTGCAGTGGCTCCTGACTCCAAAACACCCTGGTCAAACTGCAGTGGCTCCTGACTCCAAAAAATATATAAAGTTTCGTCTCTACTGGAATCCTTCCGAACCAAATTTGCTCACATTGAGGGAGAAAAATGATTTTATGATATTTTCACGAATACCTTTCAGATTAAAGACACGAAACTCTCCTGGAATAAAAGGTGAATCAATCGACCTACAATACAGCGTTGTGTTTTGGAGGTTATTAAAATGTTAGCCCACCCGAGTTCGTAGAACAACGAATAAGTTATACTTAATCCAATCTGGACAAACGAAGCAAAAAAGTCGAACATTAAGCGTATTCAATCCTTTCAATCAAAATTGTTATTCATGAATTTATATTATATCCGAGAGGATGAAACTGAGGCCAACAAGAGATGTACGCTCGACAATTTCGACTGTATTTATTCCAGATCTATTAACAAACTAACTGTACAGACTACTTCGAAGGACATCCCATCTCTCAATAGAAAATAAATTACTAATCTACAAAGTTGTGCTTAAGCCAATCTGGACATACGGAATAGAGCTATGAGGTACAGCAAAAAAGTTGAGCATCAAGCGCATCTAATCCTTTCAATCAAAAGTCCTGAGAACAATAATAAATACCCCTTATTACGTCAGCAACAAAACCCTTCATAACGATCTGAATATACCTTATATTCTTGAACTCATCCCTTCCAAGTTCATAAAATTCCATATTTACCTATCCAACCACCCTAACCCGCTAGCACAGTCATTGCACTGCACCACTCATCCCTATAATCCTCCACTGAGACTGAAACGGCAGTGGACTCGATTCTCTACAGCTCAATCTCTACATGTAATTAAAATTAAAAATATGGTAAGAAATTGGAGAGTTTCTCTGAGAATAATCACCAAGGCGTATAGATTGCAATAGACACTAGTATTTAAATAAAAAGTACTGTCGCCACAGCACTAAAAGTCTATTTCACATGCAATTAAAAGCTAGGGGGGCTAAAGTTAGTTAGTTAGTAGATAAGAGCTATCAGTAACAGAAAAAGGTAATTAACAGGTATAGGTAACGAGTACCCTCGCCTGATCGACTTGAGCCTATGCGGGTAATAAGAAGACAATGCACCACCACCCAACCAACAGCGACAGTAAACTAAATTTGACTAATTGTCAGCGTTTCCTAATGTATGTCGGTACTGCCATAACCTGGCGGTTATATGCTGTTAAAAAGTCTTAAAAGGCTAATTCTATTTAACTTTTACGATCTGTGGCAGTCAATGCGTAACGGAACGTAAAATCGAGAAGCGTAACACGTAGCGCAGTCATTAATACAAATGTTTCAAAGTTTTTTTGTTTTGTTTATTATTTAAGTCTAACGAGCCGTTTGAACTGACCACATCACCTCCTTTGATGGGAGCAAAAAAACAACAACATTTGATTGCAAAATAAATGTTATATTTTTTTTAAAACTCAGTCACAAGTGAGGTAGCAGACAATTACTAAGTATGAAAATTTCCAAGTAGCATTGTATTTCTTTAGATCAAACATGGCGGATAAGACATACTTAAGAGGTACCAAAGATTTTTTTTTTTTTTATTTAAGTGGAATGAGCAGTTCGAACTGACCACATCACCTCCTTTGATTGGAGCAAAAAAGCAACAACATTTGATTGCAAAATAAATCTTTTATTTTGATTTCAAATGATATTTGATTTATTTTGGGTAAGTTGAAAATTACCCAAGATCTCCTGATCTTAATTAAAACAAACGCTCTTCGGACATAAGCCATAATTACGACCTGGCCAATTCCTAACCTCTTTGCCTGATCTAGTCTAGTAAAACCTCTGCAAACTTTATTTAATTATCAATAAAATTAAAACATTAACTGTGCCATCAGACAAATTATAAATTAACAGCTAGATTTTGGTGTTTTTTTTCAGCTGCCCTAATAATGCCTGGTAGTATTTCTTTACTACTGTATTAGTAATTATAACCTCAATTATATTAAACTGCTTCCTCATGATGTAGCGATAAAAACATACAAGGCTTCTATTCTAAATTTATTATATCCTTAATTGAAGAAGACAAATCCCCATAAACAAAATGAGAGTTAGTAAAGATGATAATTATGTATGTATGTATATAAGACAGTTTTGTAGTTTAATATTCAATGTGCAGAGCCTGTTCAGATTATAGATTAGGGAGGCGTTGGTGTTATCTATATATCTTTTGTCCTTTTGTAGCAGGCTAATTATAAATATAATTATTATTTAATCTGCATATTCAAATAAGTTGTTAATGAAACTTCCTCTCTTGTTAGGATTGTATAAACATTTAACGAGAGGACGAATCTGTTACATTTAATGAGCGGTTTTAATATTTCCGAATTCACTTTGTTTTATAATAATTTCCACGAAATATTAGCAATTGTATTAAACGAAAAAAGTTCTAATAGAACACGGTACTTGGAGACAAACAAGCCTTACCGCGCGACTGTATTCTCACCTTGTTCAAAACAACCGAAACACTCTTTATAACGTTAAAATTCCAGCGTATATTTTATGCAGAACAGAAATAAAATATTGGCAATAAAGCCATACTGTCGATCATAATTCTCACTCAACGACCCATAAAAGAGAAGAAAAAAAAAAAAAGTAGATCTATTACTTAATTAGGAAACCAGTTTCACCGGTAAAGCCACAGACACTCAGTCGATCCGCTGAGTCAGTATAGATAGCGATCTGGTTGACAGTGACTTTCCATTAACATACTCGGTTCCTTTGGCCCATGTCGACGTATACATGTCGATTACATAAAGCAAAAAAAGAAAAGAAAAAGAAAAAAAGTTTCATAAAGTTATCTCCTCTAGGCTGGACGCGGAGCCGTCCCGTTTTGGGAGCGGCTCGAGAAGACAGAGCCCACGCACGCATGAGCTGATCAAGACTGTTGACTTGCAAACGTGAACTAAAAGTGGCGTGCTCATCGCGATTAAGTCACGACGTGTGCTCAAGTTTTTTTAGAAAGTTTTTCCGGAAAAGTCTCTTTAAGTGGACAGGACTTCTCCAGGGACAATTTTTTTTTTTAATAAGCTGGATTCGCTTCTTCTTTAGTCAATAGAGCAGCCACTCATGTTGTCTCGCGAGGCTAAGCGGGATTCGAACCACAGTACCCGCAGTTGATAGGCCCAGTGATTCAAAAACTATAATGGCATACAAAAACATTTTATTCACTGTTATACTCCAATAATACTTTCAGAAAAAGTGAAACATTTTGTAAACATAATTTCGACTAATTTCATTTATTCCTTTGTCAACCAGTATGTATGTTCTGCCGATTGTAAGTTCCTTGTTGGCCTTGGGGCATAAAGTTTATTTGTCTCAGCTAAAGAAAATCCAGCTCTTCCCACAAACCAGCTTTGCAACTCTATTCCCATAGATATGCGTCGTTCATGAACACTTCAAATCACTCAATGAAAATTATTTATGTGTAAGCTTATTTTTATTCTTAGGGGACAAAGAAGGCGCTAGAATAAAGATTTTTTTTATTCACACACTAAACATAAGAAATAACTAACAGCTACTTGCGAATAAATAACATAATCGTTAGCAAGATCACTACTTAAATAATTTGTATGTTTCAAAGATGAAGTTACAGATTTCAAATTGACATTTTCCGTTTCTTCACACCTGACTATTTCTGTGCTAATACTTCTGGCTGTGAATTTGCATTCCACGACATACCTCTCTCTCTCTCTCTCCCGAGTGAATATTTTACGATCACCCCTCGAAGGACAGTTACTGTTACAACCTGTTACATGGCCGTTACCCGGTAACAGTGACGAGAGCTCCCCGGAGGTCAGGCCCGGGTCAGCGACAGATCTCCACCTGGCGATAAGTCGACGGCAAATGTCAACCGTCCCACTCACACACCTCTGAGCCAACTGCCCTGGCTACTGCTATCTGCCTGAACAAATCTGATAGGTTCGAGCGACTCCTGGCAGAGGTCGAAATGTTAGGAAACAACTATAAGGACAGACAAATCGCAATTGTTGCTACGAGGCGTTCAAATATAGCGTTAAGGACTTCAATCGAAGACCAACATACCAGAATAATGCTACGCAACTGTACAGTTACAATATATCAATAATCCAGGTGACACGAAAAACAAGTATTCTCTTAATTATTTATAATTTTTATTTATTATAATGCCATGAAGGCAGAGGACATCCAGTGATTTGTCGAGCTAATTTTCGTTATGAATTGCCAAGATCTCCTGAGTCATCGTTGAATGTTACCAGGTAAGTGAGACAGTCCTTGGATCAATGGGTTTGGGTGTCCGCGCAATTTGTCGCAGAAGTTTCTGTATAAAGTTTAATCCACTCTAGTGAATATAAGGAATTTTTAGGTCAGTATGAATGGTACGCTTATAAGTAAGTGCTTTCGAAATATCCTGTTTAGTATTGATGTCGTCTTAGCATAGCCATTGTCAATAGAAATAATATCAGGAAAAAGAGAAGTTTTGGAGTTATTAATAAATTACATAACATATTTTTTTAAAAAAAAAGCTAAGTAAATAGGATTCCATAAAAACAAAATTTTGACATCAATCAGGATGATTTTTATATGGGTTAAGAATGGATAAAACTGTTGCACTCCTCGATGCTCCAGAATATTTACTTTTCCCATGGGAATGAATGAAGGTTCCATTCTATCCATTCATGTTTACCATAAGATGACAACAATGAAAACAATAGGGGGAAAAGATTATCATAAGGCAATTCGGCTCCGTTTAAAGACTGAACGGCCTATTGAAATTTTCATTTAGATACGTCTCCTGAAATAAGACAAGAAGAAAACATTCTGTTTTTCCATTCTTCTTAATAGGAACTGAATATTGTTCAAATAAATCAGGTATATCCAGGTAACGCAATGCCTGTAAGTGTACCTATCTTATAACGGTATGTACGATAACGCTTCCAATTCAGAAGCTAAAAAATATTTAAATTTATGATGTTTTCCTGCGGTTGAAAAGAAATCAAAGATGTGATGCGAATCAAGCTCAAAGATACTCCGAAACATCATGCTTTTTTTAATCAATATTTTATTTACAACTTCAAAATAATCAACGGGTTTCGAGTCCACAGGAAGTCACTCGAGTACCCTCAGCAGGAATGGATATCAGAAAGACCTGATAGTCTAAATATTTTCTTCGGCTAATCATCTCTACAATCTACAATCTAAGGCAATAAGTAATTGTGATAAATGTTCTCATTCATACCATATTTACAATCTGTATTCACTCCCTCATTCATACAGTATTTACAAACAGCCCAGATACCTTCCAAATCCACAGGTTTGTCACCACCCTCGCATGGTAAAGAGGAAGTCTTGGGAAGTCCCCTACGCTCCTCCGTCAGCCGCGTCACCTGAATTAATAATCTGGCGATCCATAAAAGTAGACAAGGTCCTCATAAGGAGATACAAAATTTAAATATGTTTAACATCCCAGAGAGATTATCATGTTTTATATTATATGAAAAATTTTATTTATTTAAGTTGACGAAAAATTTTGATGAGTTTAATAAACCTGCTTCATTATAAAAAGGCTATGACATATAATCCTCAAAGCGTGAACTGAAGAGGATGACTGTTTAAATTTCTTATTAAAAAAAAAAAAGGTGAACATTAATTTGAAGAGCGTTCACGCTCGCATTAAAAATATGTACACAGTTTTTATGGCTACACCAGACACATAGCATGATCGATCATATAACTAATAATCTGTTTAAAAGTTAAAAAAGAAGAAAGATTTAGAAAGACAGCAGTGCATAAGAACACGACTGGAAAAACAGAGGCTTTACGACACAGTAAACACTAAGACCGGCTGTAGCGACACCACCTTAAGCAGCCATCACCGTTTAGAGTGTCACCTCTCTCCTCGCTGTGTCTACGGATGTCTTCCCGTCATTGATAGCTGTACTCGCTATTGTTAGGATTACTACCTATTCCTGCTAGCTGTACACGGAGGGAGAGGCTGTACTTCGACGCAAGGAAAAGCTAATAGTTTGTCTCATATTTGTCTATTAGTAAACAGTGCTGACTTCAGAGAGAAATGCGAACAAAGAACGAAGAAGGATAATAAAATAAAGGATAAAATAATTCAATTATTTAATAGGATATAACACCTTAGCGCCACAGGAACCCAATGTCATAAGAAAAATTGCATATGGGACTCGCTTGGATTTAGTACCATTTTTGGAGGACCTAATTCCCCGTCCCCCCCTCTCATAGCTAGATTTATAACTGAAAACTGAAACACAAGTAAATTCACGTTTCATGGCGGGATTCAAAGCCAGCATGGGATTAGAGCAAGATACTATTCCGTTCTTTGATGTTAAATGACGATGCATCGTGAACAATGTTTAGTTTTTGTTAAGAAGTAGCGTTTTGTATATTCTGAATTCGGTTAAACTGCAGAACCACATTGCTCTAATTGGGGCTATAGCACAAATACAGTCTTATTAAATAAACATTTTCTAAAGTGACTATGAAATGTCTCCCCGATAAATTTTTCAGTCTTTTAAAACGTCTTACCTCTCTTCGCTGCCAAGTAAAGGAGCGTTATATTACATATTTTAACTTGCAATTAAGAGTGATAGTATGTTTATATTACTTAAAAGATGTAATCAATTTTATGTTGAGAGTATACTCGCAATGATATTAAAATCATCAATAAGTCGACGGTTGATTATGTTCGAGTCTTGTTCATGACAAGTCTCAGGAATTCGTTGCTATTCGACCGGCCAAGCAGAGAAGAAAACCAACAAATTAAGACTTATTATAGGAAAAGCGATATAATTTTAGAAATATGAAAAGGATCCTTAGTTAAAATGCTCATACACTTCTCAGTAAATTTTAGACAAATTATTTTAGATGCTATGAACATTGAGAAGAGCAAATAGTTACATTTATAGAAAAGACGATATATTTTGACAGATATTATGCAATGAAAATACATATAAAACATAATCTTATACTTGTTACCTTAGTCAATAACAGTTAGGGAAAAAGGTCAATCACCTAAAGAAAGACACAAAATAAATAAAAAACTACAAATACATTAGCCTCTATATTACTTGGCGATACATCTAAATACAACATCTATCTCCTATATAAATGCAAATTATCAAAACAATTAACATAATGGAAAACGATCAATCTTAGCGTCGGTCTGTCCGGCGACAGGTCGGCCTACGGACGTGGGCAGCGAGAGTCTTTGACGGCCGGCCAACAAATCCATTTAGAACTAAATGAAATTTGTAGTTTTTTTTATTTTTGTTATTGTTTTATTTTTTTCAAAGGCTTGAAAGCGTTTGATTAAAAATTTGAAAGGGCTACAAGTTAATTTAAACTCGTTATAAGCTTCCGGAGGCCTAGTGGCTGTGGTGAAGCAGTTAAATTTCTTACGGTAGTAGGCCGTTCATTTTAACTATGAATGATACTTTTAACCGTTTAACTAATTAATGAATCATTGACTGTCTTAGAGTAATTAAATAAAAGGTCGTTAGGAATAAATACCCATTTTTTCGATTCCATCGAACACACTAAGTATGGATATTAAATAGTTGACGAATCATTCTTGGTTACATTAAACGATAAGTTGGCGTATGTCTAAAAGCCAGCTGAGAGCATAGTAGAAGGGCCACTTGATACAGATAGTTACATTTAATTCAAGCTTCTTCAATTCCCCTCTACTCGTGAACCGCTTGTCAATGGAGGAAGGAGGTGATCTCCATAGCAGTCGGCAGGATCATAACAGATCATAGGAGATCTATTCTCATCATAGTCTAGAGCTAGACTAAAAATGGCTAGCTGACTGTGTACTATAACCCTCTCTACTATTAACACAATGACCATTACACCACCTCAATTTAAATCATTCTAATCCACCAGACGTTTTATGGGGATGATTATATCATAGACCAACGGCTTGTGAAAGAAGAATGACACACGGTAATAAACCACTCATACAGCATAGGTGTATATAAAAAGATCGTCTCAAAGACCTGATGATGAAATACGTACCACGCCGAAATGTCATACATTCGAAAGTTCACTCGCATAAAACAAGTCCATTTACAAAATCAATACACTTCTTGAATCTTCTGTGTTGGAATTGTTCTTGGTACATTTCAGTTGGAAGCACGGTCGGATCTAGGCAACCCAAAAGGACCCCTGAAACCCTGGAGAGGGCCCACCCACAAGGATTTGTAAAACCACGCCCATTGTGAGAGAATACGACAATATTTTATACATTATACAAGCAGATTATACAGGTATCAATAATTAAGTAGTTTTGATTCCGAGCCAAGTGGTTTAAGTGACAAGGGTCGTAAACCATGCAGAAGTCTCAGAACTGAACAAACGGAAGTTTTTTACGTACATAACTGTATACTAATCAGAAGTTTTATTTCGTCCAACGCTGGGTTCGTGTATATTTTTATTAAGGTGTGTGTGTCGGATAAAAACATATACATGTAGTATTACATTAAATGTTTATTCTGTTTTACTTTTTTGAATCTGTCTAAGTTTCTACCAACGAATACGTTATTTCCTTGCCTTCAACTAAAAAGTGATAAGTATTCTGATATAATGTAACAATTTCATCTAGATGTCCAGAATAGTGTCAAAATGTGATTTCTAAGCATTTAATTTAAAATTTGTAAATTTTTCAGGGTAGGGCAATATTTGCAAATCCGGCCCTGGTTGGAAGATATATATATAATATTATATGAAACCCTACCGCAATTGGGGTACATAATAAAACTTTCGTAACATCTGGTAGATATGATTTTTTTATCTAATTTCACGTTTTACACCTACATAAAGAATTTTCCAAAAAGCGGCTTTCTGTTCACTCCATTTGTCAAAAACTTTTCTTTTTTTTTGGTTTTATAGTGTTCAGAACGTTAATCGTCAAAAAATATAATCGAATGACAATCATTTCGGAAAACAAGACTTCCAGACAGCTTTGTGGGCTTTCCAAAATTTTTCTTGACTAGTACTTCTTAGGCAAGATCTCGGACCCGCAGCAATCTAGCCCCACTAATAGGGGCCCCCTCCGCCTCGGAGATAATTAACCATCCACCCTACAGGGGTACCAACAACTGCGGAGGATTGGCAACATTGATAAATGACTACTCGGGCCACAGGCCACGAGGCCATTGTTTCGTTAGCTCTTAGAGAGCAGAGAGGCAGATCCCATCACCGGTGCCTGGCTCTGATGCAAACCGACCTTTCACAGTCTTATCTCTCTCGTCCTTATCCTTCTTCAAGGTTTTTCGTTTTTGGCTCTTGTCTTCCTAACAAGTCCGAATACCATTAACAAGGTGCACAAATGCGATTAGACAACCGTGAATAGATTGCAAAGTAAACTCAAAATTGAGTTATTTTGTGTTAAAATGGAATACATTAAAAATAGACTAAAAAAAAACTTCAACTAGTAAATGAAGAGAGCGAAGCATGGGGGAAATTTCCATGAGGGTGGGCGAGGTGATGACCAACTCGTGTCGGTTCTTTCAATGACTCCAGTAGTTCCAGGAGAAAAAGACAATTACTACACTTAAATAAACCTTAGCGATGCCTAGTGAACAAAAGCTTTTATAAGTGCGAGAGAATCGAGTCGGTTTAAATGCACAGGGACAGACTTTCTCATGTACAACTGAACTAAAACTGTTGACTAACATATCTTGATTGATATACTTTGACCGCTTACCCTTGCGCATGCGAGGGAGGAGACAACCATGTGGATTTGGGAGGTCTCTGGGCTGTTGGTAAATACTGTATGAATAAGGGAGAGAATGAAAATTGTAAAAATGGTATAATTGAGATCATTTATCACAATTACTTATTGCCCAATGAGGCAGATTGTAATTTTATCAAAATAAAGTGTTGTAAAGAAAAATATACGTTTAAAATTTTTTGCCCAGTATCTAGATTATTCATAGTCATATAAAAGGAAAGCTGTAGGTGTAAATATTTAAAGCTGGAAAATTTGTATAGAGGAAGAATTCAGTTCTTTATTGATAATTTGTGTTCTACACAACTAAACATTTCGAAATTATAACGAGATAACTGAAACTATCTAGTTTGGCTAATGCTATTAAGTCACTTTACCAAAACCATCAGAATCACTTGACCAAAGCCCTTAGGTTGAATAAAGGCGTTAGGCAGGGGAATGTTTAAGTATGTTTTGCTTATCAAATTTGTTCAGTATTATATACAAGGTAGAAAGCCCATTAGAAGTGTAAAGATCATTTAATTAAGTATTTAATTTAAATGCAGCTCCATCGCTCCATACTAAACATCCCATTTGGGACTCATGGCCTTCTTCACTTTAGCCAAAATATAAAACTCAATGTGCTTCATTTTTTCGACCTCATGTCGACGTGTACATTTTTAAGTTGAGTCGCTTCAAAATGCAATCGAATGATATTTAAATTTAATAACACTTTAACACATACTTTCTTTCTTCGAACAATTCGTTCAACTATTTTTAAACCGACAAAACTGCAAGAAAAATAAAATAGGCGTTGCAATTGCAAGAGTGATAAGATTTTTCTACGAAGGAGTGTAAAATGCTAAATGCAACAAAAACAGAACAGCCATCAGAGCGTAACTGTTCAACAGAGAAGACTTCTCTCTGGTAAGACAAAGTACAACGGCACTCCTATTGTCTCCACTCTCTTCTTAGCCGGAGGTCAGTGCTAAGAAGAAGGACTACCGGGGCCTAGAGGATCACAGAACTACATAAGAAATCCCCTGCGCACTAATATCCCGAAATAGTCCGATTATTGTACTTTCTTCCTCTCCGTCGCCAGATTGCTACCCGGGGGTGATGGATGGGTCTCACTGTGGGTAGGAAGTCTCTCAGTTTCTTTCGATGTCCTCTGGCAGTCCTTCATCAGCCCGTGGATGAGACCGCTGCCCCCCCCCCCCCGGGACAGCACTAATGCGATGCAGCTCCGATGACAGAAGCTGCTAGACTCCAGTTACGAGAGTGAGAGATAGAGTTGGGTTCATGCCGCACTTTGCATACATCCATATGTCCACATGCAAATATGCTAGCGGCCAGTGTGTGTTTCAGCGCGCACTGAGTGCATTCAGCTATGCGCTTCCGCCAGTCTCCCCACCCTTTTTAATTGATTGCCGCACAATTGGAAATGTATTCATTTCACTGCTTAAATTAACAATAGATATGTATTTATGAATATATATTGTTTTAATTCCAGCCATCAAGGGAGAGTCTGTCTGGCTTAGATCTATGAAACTATAAACGATAGCCAAATCGCATAAATAGGTGTTAATATAAAGTATGTCCCGTTTTTAAGTCAATAGAAATTCTTCACGTTTTCGTAATTTAGCCAAATCAGCTTCAGGTACAATGTATTTTTAGTTCGAATCGAGGTTCTATTTCACCTACATTTTATCTTAACTCTACCTCTAACAGATCACAAGTACGTCATATAAACTATGCCATGTTAAGGATAGGAATACAGAGCCATCCTCTACGACCCACTAAATGTATAGCCCCCTTTAGAGGCGATATCAATCAATATCTATTAAACAATACTAATGGCCGAACACGACAAATAACCTCAAGATAACTAGACAAAAACTTCATTTAATAACCCCCCATAAATATTATCCAAAGGGGCGTCAACAGCTAGGCCCAAGACAAACGAACGGGCTAACATAAAGTTGTCACCCCTCTCCCTCTCACAGTGCCTACAAGATAAGACATTAAATCACTCCACATAGGGAGGGCATATGCGAGGAACAAGAAAAAGCGCTCCCAGAGACCTGGGAAATATATGGGCAGGGGGTTGCGGGGGGGGGATGTTACCCCTAAGTGGACAAAAACCAAATGGATTCGGTGGGTGGTGTCGATGGTGGGTGACTGGCCCACCATGTGCTAACTAGCTAACCTCTTGGCAAGGCTGTCAAATACACATTTAAAATGAACAAGTCTACTGGTTAGTAATATAGAACAGTATTTAACAAACGTTACCGAAATTATCAAGATTATCAATTTAGGGTATGAAACATTGGTCACTTCATTATTGAACCTAGGCTAGGATTTCTCGGACGGAACTAATGCCTCTAAAATAACAAATATATCTGCTCCAGTTTAGAAACAAAGCAGTTATTGTCAATCAGGAAGTCGAGGTATTTAAAATTTATTTAAAACTAATTAATTAATAACCCAGTCGTGTTTTACAACGATTGTTTAAATATTTTTCATAGCTTATTCATTTAAAAAACTTTATGTCTTCTTATATTTGACTGGGAAACAAAACAAACAAACAAAACAACATGCTTATCCATTGAATTAAGTATATCGAGATGGTTTCAGTTTAATAATTTACTTAGATTTTTAATATTAAATTGTCTCCGAATTAACTCATGACAATTAGCTTTGAATGTAGTAATCTGTTATTAATAATTTTTATTTAAGTAATCGGTTGATTTTTATAGTGTTACTTTCATTTATTTATTTATCTTTTTAATATTTGTTTCACCTTTCGTCCTTGTAATCACGTTGTATATTCCCACTATAGGTTTTTCATTAAGCTGTTCAACGTGATCACATTATTTACGTATTTTAGGAATGCTACAGCTAGAACCTTGACAGAAATTGCTATTTGGCATTGGCCTACAAAAATAAATATTGAGGTTGGCAAGAAAGTAATTTCACATAGTGTGAAACTCAATTTTTACTAACCAAAAAATGAACTTTAACATCTTCCATTCTGTTCGATAACCTTTTGCCATATTTCTGGTAACTTCGTGATCTACGCGCTAATAGAACTTCTGGTCCTTATCAGCAAAAAACTCAACCAAGTGCGATTTGAGGTCATCGTTATTACTGAAATTTTTAGCATTTAAGAAGTTTGTGAACTTCAAAATAAATGATAATCCGATGGTGGAAGGTCGGGGCTGTATGGGGGATGCGACATAACTTCTCAAGCAAACTCCAATAGTTTCGTACGTGTTGCTAAAGATGTGTGAGACCTCGCATTGTCGTGGTGGAACCAAAATATTGAGCTTCTTAACAAGTCCAAGACGTCTTATATGATTTTAAATTGTTGTGTGTGATACATTTAACTGTTTTCCCATCTCTCACACAGTTATATAATGATTCGATTCTATTATGGCTTTCATTTTGTTATGTTAGTTAAATTCCTTTATTGTGCTAAAATTACAATCTGCCTTTTATAAGGCAATAAGTAATTAAGATAAATGCTCTCATTCATACCATATTTACAGTTCATCATTCACTCGCTCATTCATACAATATTTACAGACAGCCCAGAGACCCCCCAAAGCCACCGCGAAGAGAAAGCGGAGTCTTGGGAAGTCCCCCACGCGGTGTCCAAGACGTCTTATATGATTTTCATTTGTTGTGTGTGATACATTTAACTATTTTGCAATCTCTCGGAAAATTACACGGAATTTCTTTCTATAGTAACCTAAAGGTTACTACCAAATCTAAAAACAAAAAAAAAATATAACATTGACAAAATAATAACGAATAGAAATCACTTTCTAGTCCACAAGTTACTTTGAACTTCTTAGACCCTTCGTGTAGTATGCCATCCGGGGGCCTCAAGCGACTCCATGACATAACATCCTCGAGGCTCACACTAAAATGAGCTGGCCTGGATGACTCCGCTGCCCAAGATGACTATGACGGACGGACAGACAGATTAAACCCCCCTCCTGATGACTGTCCATAGCTCCATCACTCCTCACACTCCTTCGGCGAAGAAGAAGACAAGACATATCCATTAATGACGACCCCTAAGAGCGGAGAGGCCATAGCACTTATTGATATGTATCTGCTCCTGCCCTAAGTAATACAATAAATAGATCACGGGGAGGAGATAGGACCCTATTACCTTCTCTCGCCGCCTACTTCCTTCATCCTCCTCCTGCTTATCACCTCCTCATTAACAAACAATGACTCAGGCTTCGCTTTTTTCTTTTTCTTTTATCTCTCTCGCTTTCTTCTCATTCTCCCGCCAGATATATATTTAGCAAGCTCCCCCCCCCCCTCCGGTCTGTATATTTAAATTCGGTGAGTGCTGGGCTGGGCTGACATAAAGCAGACCGTAGTCTGCATACAGAGAAGAGATGCACGGGTCTGCATATTGAGTTCTGTCCCATGGGAGAGGGAGGCTAAGCCCTAGTCGAAATACTACCTCAATCCTACTAACCACATTACTACATTCAAATTTTAAAAACAGATAGTATTTACTAATAGATCCAACGATTAGTAAGTGAACTTCACAACGGTTTACCAGGCACATTGGTGGGGGGGGGGAGAAATTACTTTAAAAACATGTCACTACTGGTTACACTTTTTTTTTCTCTCCTAAACCCCTTACATTAATATTTCAAAAATCTAAATTATTATACAAATATATAAATACTATTTTCTGATTAATATTGGGGCTCACCTTTGCACTACATCAGGGATTTACAAACTATCCCGAAACTAATCTTAAATACTAACTCAAAACTAGAGCGTTCCTGCCTCGACTGTCTTCTGCCATCTATGCGGGAACGGAATTTGATATGTCTACGACGAATGAACTCACCCACCGTAGGACAGCTCAAAAGCCTCGCGAAGCTTACTGTTTCTCCGCTGCTGGAATTTATATGGAACCACTTTTATCCCGTTTGGAAATTGTTAAGAGTCGCTTTGCTGTCGCTTCCGATGACTAAAAAGCGGTGCACCGTACAGCAGAGTTCGCTCTTATAGATCATGAGCTTGAGGCGCAGAGATTGATTGAGGGAAGTCAGTAAGTGTGAGATCCGGTAAGTCTGAATATCTATTAGTTTTTATTAGTTAAATTCCTTTATTGTGCTATAATTAGAATCTGCCTTTTATAAGGCAATAAGTAATTAAGATAAATGCTCTCATTCATACCATATTTACAGTTCATCATTCACTCGCTCATTCATACAATATTTACAGACAGCCCAGAGACCCCCAAAATCCACCGCGAAGGGAAAGCGGAGTCTTGGGAAGTCCCCCACGCGCCTCCGTCAGCCGCGTCACCGGATACTAGCCAGTGGAGGCTAACCAAGAGCGCGAGAGCCACAGACGCTAAGGACATGATTGGAGAAACTGGCCATTGGCAGGACTCCCACTGTCACGCGTTTATAGCAGGTCACGAGGCCACTGCCGTTTCAGTCTCCGAGGAGGATCATAGGGATGAGTGGCGCAGTGCAACGACTGTGCTACAGGATTAGGGTGGTTGGAAAGGATACTGTGGAATTTCATAAACTTGGAAGGGATGAGTTCTAGAATGTAGGGTATGTTAAGGTCGTTATGAAGGGTTTTGTTGCTGACATAATAAGGGGCATTTACTATTGTTCTCAGGACTTTTGATTGAAAGGATTGGATACGCTTGATGTTCGACTTTTTTGCTGTCCCCCCTACAGTGTTCCCGGTTTTAGGCTCTGAATATCTATGGCTAATATATAAATGATTCTTTCAACACGTTAAAAAAGAGAATATCATCCTTTTATGTTAAAAAATGCAAAAAAAAAACATTGCGAATAAACATTTATTTTTGTATTACAAATTATTATGCGAATAGTTCCTACTTTCAGCTTCAAATGGAATCTTTCTTCAATCAATATTGGTTTCCAGAGAATGAATCAGGTGTTGGTAATTTAGTTGAGTAAGGTGTGATCATTTTGGTTTGAGACTTATTTTAAATCTACTTATGTCTAGTCTAGTCTTGTGACTTGGAATGAATAATTTTAGGAGCTGGCCGTTATTTTAAGATATTTATGGATGAGCACACCCGTCGGTCAGTTGTCAATGTTTGTCCTTTTTTTTCTTTTTCTAACATACAACACTAATTAATACAGCTTATAAGCGAATCACTTCCTTATAATGAAAGATACCTTCAAGAAGACATCAAATCTGAATACAATGACATACTGACGGCTTTCCATATGCCGGTACACCCACGCGTCGGCACGCCACACAAGCCTCGTCTGAACAATAGTCCCCAGCCGTGCGACTGTTACGGGATGTGCACTGTGACAAAAGCACTACATCTCATACATTACAGGCCATATATGTATTTATATATTATTCACCATACATTATATAGAAGGGGGAAAGAACCGACATATGACACACCGATTAAAAACCGGACTTAAAACCAGTAATTATTAGCGGAGCCTTCGTCTCCCTGTAGGCTTGAGAGACATGTTAATAAGCGCGCATTTTCCAGCACGCTTGTATATTATACTATAAACTACAGTCAGTATATAGGAGCAGTAGTATAGTGTAGTTATTGCACCGGGGCGAGTCCTAGGGCGCGCGACATTCTTGAACGCATTATCTTCTCCGAGTGCATACATAATGCGCATATACACCTGCAGATTGTCAGTTCTTGATAATTCCAATTTACCTACCGTGTGTTATCGCAGAGTAAAAAGCTGAAGGTTTGATCCGAATAATTTTCCACTTGGCAGAGAGGATTGAGTCATTATTGAAAAAGTCAGGAATATATTACAGTACAATATATAACGAAGAATATGAGGGCTCCTACTCGCTGTAGTGACCAACGCAATCTAGCATTTTCAGTCAAATAATTTATGAATGGCAAATGAATGAAGGCCCAGCCACCAGTGGACTCTCACCACTGTACTGCAACTATCAACTTCTACCGAGGCTTCCCACACTCCTTAATTCCCTCACACCACCTTCAAGCAGGTACTCCTAGTATAAGGATCCGCTCAAACCAAATATCCCTTTATTTTTCCCTCATCCTTAATCTTATCATTAGAGAGCTAAGAGAAAAAAAAAAAATAATAGTATTTATTATGATTATTAAAATATTAATACTAATTGAGGTTAATTGTTATTCATAAATTTATATTATATCCGAGAGGATGAAACTGAGGCCAACAAGAGATGTACGCTCGACAGTTTCGACTGTATTTATTCCAGATCTATTAAAGGACATCCCATCTCTCAATAGAAAATAAATTACTAATCTACAAAGTTGTGCTTAAGCCAAGCTGGACACACGGAATAGAGCTTTGATGGGCAGCAAAAAAGTCGAACATCAAGCGCATACAATCCTTTCAATCAAAAGTCCTAAGAAAAATAGGAAATGCCCCTTATTACGTCAGCAAGAAAACCCTTCATAACGATCTCAGTACTCCCTACATTCATGAACTCATCCCTTCCAAGTTCATGAAATTCCATAGTAACCTATCCAACCACCCTAATTCCGTAGCACAGTCATTGCACATCCCTATAATCCTCCTCCGAGAGTGAAACGGCAGTGGCCACGTGACCTGCTATGAATGCGTAATAAAAAAACTGCAACAATGTTTTTGTTCTCTATAATATTTTTTTTCATCAGCAATTTACACACCATACTTCATTAAACATTGACCGTTCTCTCCATAATTGATTATTGTGTTGCATTAAATTTGTGACACACTGAGGTTTCAATATCAACTTTAATATCACATTTATATATATTAACATACAAATCGATTGTTTTAAGTTTTCATAAATGTTTTGTTAACAGTTGACAGCAATCTTCCTGAGAACACTCTTTCGTCTACCGAAGCGAATCTCCCAACAGTATTCTTCTCGAATAAATAATGAGCTCAATATATAAATTACTATGGTCATATTCATTCTGTTCTATGTTATTTTACGAAGTAGTAACTAGTAGCATTGTAGATCATTTTTATAACACAAAGACTTCCGGTTACAGAGGGGCGGAAAAACTGACGATCTCAATGGATCATAAGAGACGCCTTCATTGCGTTGAAGATGTGATAGGAGACAGTCAAGAGCCAAGCGAATCAAAAACTGTTTAAAAAAAAAAATATAACGGGAAATAAATAATAATAAAATATATATATATCTTGGAAAAGCAATCGAGAAGACAGTAAAAATCCATGGGAGACTGCGGGGAGAACCCGACCGATTCTTTTTAAAAAGTTTAAATCCATTCAATATTTTTATGGGGCAATAAAAAAAAAAAGAAAAAACTTTATAACTGACTCCACAACCCCTCTTCTCTTCTCACCCTCCTCGTAAGTTCCTTCCTCCACGGGCAAAAGGAGAGAGAGAGAGAGAGAGAGAAAGAGATAGGGGGGCATCATAAAAATATATGCTCATAAACTGAGCAATCACTCTTTCCTTTATTACTGGGATTAATTGACACACGGCAGTAAAAGTACACAAGTCCCCATCTACAACCGTAAAAGACATTTTCTATATTCACTCGCATTTCTTCTTTTTTTTTTTTCTTCCTCCTTTTATTACTTTTATTTTATTATCGTATTTTCTTTCTTTTTCTTTTTTTTTATTATGTTTTAATACGTGTTTATATATCCAGGACGATTTTATCTCGGGTTCTGCTTGCTGAATCATTACCTTCCAGGGAAGAGGGAAGGTAAAAAAAAAAAAAAAAAAAAAAAAGGCAGTAAAACATTTTAAATTATGTGATACTCGGTCTATTTACACTTATTTTATTGCTTGAAATAATTATTATTATCACAGCTGTTAAAAGAGAAAAAAAATAGGGAGGCCTGATAATCGCCTGAACAAATAATTGCATAATATAATTTTCTTTCTGGACCGAACATTTCAAGTAGAGCCTACCTAACGAACCTTCTCTTAAAATAAATTTTACAAGGACTGAGAATACCACCTTCAGAGTTCAGAAACAGATCGAGTTTGATAATTTTCAATGATCCGTCCTCCAAAAAAGAGACTTTGTTGCGTTAGCGCCAAACTGTTTTTCAATGCATGTTTCATTGTCATTAAATTTTGCAGAAAAAACAACTGATAACTTTACATAGGCAATAAATAAAGAAGCCGGGATCCTTCGTGCGATACTTTTCTTCAAATCTATTGAGATTAAGAGTCATTATTATATTATTTTTATCGCGCTAAAATTACAATCTGGCTTATTAGGCAATAAGTAATTGAGATAAATGTTCTCATTCATACCATATAAACTATTCATCATTCACTCGCTCATTCGTACAGCCCAGAGACCTCCTAAGTCTACATGGTTGTCACCTCCCTCGCTTGGGAAAGAGGAAGCGGAGTCAATAGACTTAGTTAAGTTAGCGTTCAGGCAAGGATAGTTTAGCTCGATATATTGTTTCATTGGCTAATCATTAAAGGGCCAAGGGGAAAAACTTTTTCTATTTTGTGATTTTGGCACAATATTTCAGCTATAAGAGAGACGAGTTGAATAGTGTTCAGGAAAAAACCAAATATATTCGCCAATAGTTTGGGGGAGAACGGTCTAAATCCTTACCTGGTCCTGGTATACAGAAACAAACCTTTCTTTATTTTAAATATTTTTTTATTTTTTACCTCAAATTATTGTTTAAACAATATAAATGAATCTTATACTCGTTATTCTGAAAAAAAAACGTGTTAGACTGTTTTCCCTCCCTTGTATGTACAACATTAAACCAAAACATTCGAGATAAAAAAAAAACACACCTCTGATTATGCTATCAGATACATTTATCACACTTCGCCCAATTGCTGGTTTCCATATCATTGTTTTTTTCCCCCTGAGTTCGGGGAGTCGAACCTTGTAACGGTTTCGTGAAGTCGGTCCCACGGCGGTAATCAAAGCCCTCTCTCTGTTTAGACCAACAGTGTGCAATTATCTACCTTTGGGAACTCACTCTCGAATCAATAACTTATCACGCCTTATTTATCAAATGTCAAACACTGTTAAAATATTTTTCATTTTATGTCTCAGGGTCTCATGTCAAACAGGGGACTCACAATCTGTGGGACCAGCAGGAGTAAAAACAAAGGTTTCAGATTGGTGGGGGGGGGGAGCTGGCAGTCAAATTGAGTTGTGGGGCTTACCGGGTTCAAGCCTTAACCATTCCCATTTTTTACATGGTTTAATAATTATTAATTCATACATGATATTGATAAGAGCGATCGTTCACTTAAGAATTTGAGATATATACATATTTTTTTTTTCTTGAAATATATTTTTAAACTTTGATTACTCCAGCTATGTCTCCATAAGTGGATACTTGGTCATAGAAAAATAAACCACCAATATGATACATACAAGAGCAAGGGTTAAAAAACGTATCGAAACCATGAATCGAGAAAGATTAAAAAAAAAAAAAAAAATTAAGGCGATCATGATAATGCTCGTTGGGGTTTGGGGAAGGAAAAAAAAAAGATGAAACTCATAGACATGATTCGACTTAAGTCGGCAGAGCTCCCTGTGCATGAAAAAAAAATAAAGGAGTGCTCAGACCAAAGAGGTATAAGACAGCGATAAATAACAGTCCTACCTCGCAGCAGAGACCTCTAGCTGCTAATGAGCTATGAATAATTGTCACCTAAGGCGCTTGTCCGTCCGTCTGTCGGCCCTATAATGCCCATATATATGCAGTTATGGCTACAGGTCCCGCCTGCGCTCTCCGCCTTCCTTTTCGGCGCCTTTGTGCGCACTCAGGTCCCGTCTTACCCCAGGCACGATTTGACTACGGGACCTTTAGGGTAGTATTTATGCCGCCGTTTCTAACGGTTATAGTAGCTCTGTTCTCACGAAGGAGTCGCCATCTAATCGGTTTCGTAAATAATAATAAAAAAAACAGCAAGAGATATAGGTTATAATTGCGAATCATTATATCAAACACGGGTCGGAAAATTCTATTGTCATTTGTCATCTACCAAATATGAATACTCTTTGCCTGAACACTCGGAATGACTGTAATAAAATACACAATGATAATAATTATCAGATGTGAACTTAAATGTATTAACAATCTTGAATAGTATGACACTTCGCTATTTTAAATTCCAGTGACATTGCGATCATTTTGGGCGAGTGCCCATTCTCTGTTTCCTCTTCTGATTGACATTGGTACGTTGAATTTTACAAATTGATTACACTCAACGATTAGAAATAATCTTCTGGTGCACTACCTATCCAACCATCCTAATCCCCTAGCAGTCATTGCACTGCAACACTCATCCCTATAATCCTCCTCGGAGACTGAAACGGCAGTGGCCTCTTAAGCGGCTGTAAAAGCGTGAGTCCTGGCAAGGGCTAGTTTCTCCAATCATGTCCTGAGCGTATGTGTCTCTCGCGCTCTTCGTCAGCCTCCGCAGGCTCGTATCCGCAGACGTGGCTGACGGAGGTAAGAGGGGGACTTCCCAAGACTCCGCTTGCTCTTTCGCGTGTGAGGGAGGTGACAGCCATGTGGATTTGGGAGGTCTCTGGGCTGTTTGTAAATACTGTATGAATGAGCGATTGAATGAAAATTGTAAATAGGGTATGAGTGAGAACATTTAACACAATTACTTATTGCCTAATATGGCAGATTGTAATTTTATCATAATAAACATGTTGTTGACATTTGTCATCTCCCAAATATCTTTGTCATATCCTTGCCCCTTTGACTCTCGGTATGACTATAACAAAATACACTATATTTATATAGTGAACTTATTGTATTAACAATCACGAATGGTATAACAGTTGCCTTGCCTCTTCTCCCATTGCTACGTTAAATTTAAAATTGATTACGCTCAACGACTAGAAATAATCTTCTGTACATTACCGGATTACCCATTTGTCTGCTCTAGATGGAATTTTGGATGCTTAATCACCTTAGAAGATGTAAGTATTACAAAAGTAAAAAACTGGTTGATTGGAAAGAGTTAGCCACAGACTCGAACCCAAGTGCTTCGTGGCACGTCAACCACTCTTCCTTATATTGCCTTTATTGTGATTCTTCCCTCTAAGGATTTCACCCAAATCTCCCTTGCACGTACTCCCACCATCCTTCCTCCGCCACACACCGCTTCCTGGAGACCTCCTCCCTCCACAACTCTCAGACATTCATAAAGCGTGCCACAATAAATAAAGAACCCCCCCCCCCCCCCGGCAAAGTTAAAGAACAGTAGTGCACGCTACAGGGAGGGCAGTATAGTTAGTTAGTATTCAGCAAGTCTTCTACTTCACACCTGTTCTTATTTCGTATTCTCGTCAGGATCTCGTCCGCGGACCTGCCCTCTCTTGATAACGGCCACAACTCTTTTTACTCCCCCCCCCCCTAGTCCCTTTTTGCAATGTTTCAAGGTTTTTTGCAGAGCTTTTTTTTTTTTTCGCACCGTCCTTAAGTTAATAAGTGGTTCTAAATAATTTAATTCTCCTTCAACAAACCAGATCTGTTGTCAAACAATAAACTTTATTATTGATTGGGATAATCCCCAGAGACCAGAAGAAGAATATAGTCATATGACTCTGACAGCCAAGAAGACAAACATTTATTAATGGCCAAAAAAAATAAAATATATATAAATACGAGGTCAACGACAGACGAACAGACATGCTAGCCTAGACAGAGAGGAGGGAAATGGGTTAATGCCAGACTCCCGTAGGGATGAAATATACCAGGCATAAATTAGGGATGTTGGGGCAGGTCAAAGTCCTTGTTGGGGGGGCGCCCACCTCCCCCCCCACAGTCGTGAAAAATAATATCCTCTATTTATCAGAGCTGGGGGGTTCGCCTGTTGTCTGTTGGCGGTCAGTGTATGTAGGCCACACTCCAGCCCGTACACAACAGTGCCGTATCTGCATCTTTTTTCTAACATATCATATGTTCATTACAATTAGTATTATTACTAATGGCATCGTTATGGCAATAAATCTATATAATGAAATTTCCAAGATAACAACAGATCAGAGGGCAATATAAAAGAGAACACGGCACATGGAATATGTCTGGGAATGTATTGAGTTTGGCGAGAAACTAATTTCGGTTTTTTAGTGTGAAATAAAACTCAACTGCTGAAGATGTGTGAGGCCTCGCATTGTCGTGGCGGAACCCAAATATCGAGCTTCTTAACAAGTCCAAGACGTCTTATACGATTTTCAATATTTGTGTGTGATACATTTAACTATTTCGCAATCTCTCGCACAGTTATATGACGATTCAATTCAATTATGGCTTTTATTTTGTCATCATCAACTTCAGAAGGTAGAAGTGAAAAGTGAAAAATCTCCAGAACGAAATTTTTTAAACCGATTCTTACAAGGTCGTTCTGTTAAACAATCAACGCTATAAACTTCACATATCTCTTTGTGAACCTCAGCCGCTTTCTTGCCTTTATGAAAATAAAAAAGCAAACGAACAGTTATAAACAAAATTTCACGGAATTTGTTTCTATAGCAACCTAAAGGTATCGACTACCGAATCTCAAAAGAAAAAAAATTATAACATTGACAAAAGAATAACGAAACACACAACGCTATCTACTGGTGCATCCTATAACGTATTATACATGTATTTGTATCTATAAGTTGTTAGTGAATTATAAGGTAACGTATAATTTATCTTCCATCGGATGACTCCTCAGCAAGATCTTTGGAAATTATTGATAGTAAACTGATCTGACGCTAGTTACGATATTTAGTTTGTTTGTTCTCATATATATATATTTTTTCAGTTTTGATTTTTGGACGCATATAATCCATGTTGGTCAAATATTCTGATGTTAATCGCTTTAACTGAATTGTGAGTTTTCTTTAATTATTAGCATATATACTAAGAGTCGCAATGATTTTAATTTAAAATTAGTACAGTCAATAAATAGTATACTGCAAAAATTGTGTAAATAATAGCAGGTTTAATATGTTCCGCGATTAATTCCGATTAATCCATATATATAAATATACCTGCAATATCTGTTTGAATAGCATACGTCCATAGATTTTCACTAGTAAATAAGTCAATGTTTTAGTGTGAACAAGGCGAACAAACTGGCCACTGTTGTATGACTGTCAAATATTCGATGCAGAACGCGCAATAGCTTAATAATTCTTAAGCACATCCTGCTAACTTGAGAAAACTGACCAACTGAAGCCAATAAATGCCAACTCAATAAAATAAACATTTTTTTATAAGTAAATTAGTCTTTATTAGAGACAAATAGAATTTATTTGCATTTACTGTTGTCTAACTAGCCCTTTCGGCACTGTCATTATCAATCGTAAGTGTTAGGCGATAAATTTAAGCAGGATTTTAAGTGCTTGGCAATGGCTCTTCGTGTCATTTTCAATTCCCATAGGTGAAACACTTGTAATCGTATAAGAGCATGCGGTAAGTAAACTCCCTCACTTTTGGGATTACTAAAGAGAGAAAAAATATCATACAATAAACAGCTTTTGAATGTATATTAACTAAACCCGTTCCAATAATTACCATTGGCGAATTTCTATCAGCTTTATGGAGCATCCACTAGATTCGACTTTAACTTCAACCATTAAACTCAAGTGGTGTCATGAGTCAAAAGCTTTCAAATGATTATATAAGTGAATAGGAAACATAACATGCCACACACACACACGTTAGGGCATACAGCAGAGGAACTAACTTACACCCTTGTGGAACATGACAAAAAGTCCTCCACCACCGCCCTTAACAAAATTAGCCACCCATTGACGGGAGGGCGATGGAGCCGTTGTGCGTGGTCGTTATTGCACGCAATATGCACACTAGCTGTACTCTGGGGGGGGGGGGCAACTCTTTGTCGCTTCACATCTGACACATATGTGACGGCTTTCTCACATGCTTCCAGTGGACGGTCCGAAAGTTATGATCTCGTTATGGACAGTTATAACACTGATAAACAGCGCGGAGGGGACGACCGTGTGGTCAACGCTATATCACTCAAGGAGTTATTAACTCTCTGAGGCTGAGTTAACCAGCCCTAGAGAAGATCTCGAAGGTTCGTGTCCCGATCCTGCAAGTAACTTGAATAATACTACTGCTCACCCTACATTTTCAACAGGTTTTTTTTTTTGTCAATGTCGTTAATCCGAACTTCTGGAAGGTTGAACGCTAGTTTTTGTTAAAATGCGGCCACTTTATTTTAATCCATTTCTAGCTATAAAACGTATTCTATGTTAAAACGACATTCTCGACTGTTGTTTAATGGTTACATACGGACAAGCACTAAGAGTAGCCAACCTGTCCTGCTTGTTCTTCTAAGGACTTGTTCTGAAGGGATTCACTAAGCCTCGTGAGGAATATGAGTAATGACTTATGAGTAGCTACTTGGGACAGAGTTTAACCGGAAACGAACTTCAAGATTCACTTTGAATACTTTATTAAACCTTTAAAGCGTTAAATTCAGATGGTGTTAAATAGTATAAATACTAAAACTAGGTATAAGTTGTAAGTATAAAGTTGTCTGAATCTAGCCTAGAATCTAGCATTGTAGAAAACAAAAAAACAAAATTTCTTTTTGTCAATAAAAGACAGGAAATAGTAAATATATATTATGGTAAACATAACATTATATCGTTATTCTTCGAAGTAGGAATATATCAGGGGTGAGAATGAAAACAGTAATATTTCAACTCACTCACAATATTATTTTGAGACTGATACCAGGCCTGGATACATATTTGACGAAATTGCCATTTATTGAAGAACTAAAATAAAAATAATTATGAACAAAACTTGAGTAAGTAATTTCATTTTTCATTTTTTTTTTAATGTATATATATATAGTATATTTTGTTATATTTAAAAAAAATTAATTTCCGCCAAAAGTGATGACCTATTTAAGTTAGTAATATAAAGGAGAGGTATATATTGGCACAGACTGATATAGGGGATGGAGGATGGTGGAAGAGACAAGGGCCGCTGCCTAGCAACCCTCCCTCGGGATCCGGCCGCTACCCCACGATTCCGCTTACTCCCGCCAGCCGAGGCTCCACCCCCGCCGATATGAGTCACAGTATTGAACCACTTTTACACTCCGTTTCCGTATTACAATGTTATTTCTCTCGGCCTACTCAGCTCTTCGAGCGATAGCGATGGAGTCGTGTTCCCAAAACTGACAATTCCAGTATTTAAGACTCAACCAGGTTGCCCTTCAGTTGTCGATGATGTTTAGCCTCATTGAAGATGAGGAAGAGAGAGGTAAGAGTGCTACAGTACGGGACGGAGACGTTACCGTTCCAGTGACAGGTAACCGGTGAGGTAACGGTCACGCTAGAACAATACTGATTAATAGAGACAGAGAGAGGGAGGGAGAATAAAAAAATGTAACGCCCCCTGATTGGTGTAATTTGTCGGCGGGAAGACGTTTCGGCCGTTTAAAGAAGCATTCATCAAGTGCTAAAGGAGAGATTAGAGGGTCAGAGCTACAAAACCACATGTTGTGCCCAGTCATGAGCTGAAATGTGACCAATTAGGTCCATACCTGAGACGGCAGGCAGCAAAAACCTCAACAGGTAATGATGTCAGTCCGCCTGTATGCACTCTGCTAGGTACTTGACACCTATGTACCACTGGCTATTACTTCCAAGGTACTACGGGTAACTTTCCGCTTCGAAGAGCTGCCCGGGCAATTTTCCAATTACCTCTCGCTCAGGTGACAGATGGTCCTAGGTCCATCAACGGTAATTCTCTGCCCGTGGAAAGAACACGTTGCTATCCCTGATCCTTCCCGCTTTATTATATGCTTTAACAACACTTCAAAAAAAAAAAAACATGTTCTGGGTCATAGCTATTTAAGTACATAGTAACGTAGATTGAATAAGCTAAATATTTATATAATAAAATATAAATAAGAATAACAGTTAAGGATTTGTCGCGCTATCACTAGAGCCAGTCATATAGTTACAAATATATGGTATTACTTAAACATATGTAACCTATATATTGTTTTACCTAACGAAGCAAAGAAGATCTCTTCGTTTATTTGTCACCTGCATCACCTCACACTGTAATTATCAAGTACCGACAAAATAAAGGGTGTCCCAGAATTAACACAAGATTTTATTTAAATAGAAAACACAGTTTTTAGTATTTTTGTTTTTATTTTTTTATTGAATTATCAAGTAAATAGGATAGGGTTATTTATGGAATAACACGTCGGGCGAATGACCTCCACGACTTTGCTGGCACATACGCACTCTTTTGTCCAAATTTTCCTTGACCATTTGGCATAAATCTGGTTGAATTTCCTCTTTTAATGCACGGGTGGATGTGGGCTCGTTGACGTATACCTTTGATTTCAAATAAACCCATAAAAATAAATCTAAAGGTGTTAAATCACACGATCTAGGGGGAGAATTCTGATCACCGAAACGAGAGAGTACACGACCTAGAAATGTCTCATGCAGTATTTGAATTGTTTCATGGGCTGTATGGCATGTGGCACCATCTTGTTGAAACCACATATTGGCCACACCAATATCATCCAATTTCGGCACAATGAACTGTGTTTACGACGCCGAATTGATGTTCCTGGATTTTCAACAACACCCTCACGCACTGCTTCGATATTGACATTTAAATGGTTTGTTTTTGGGCGACCAGTGTGTTAAGTGTCTCCAACTGATCCAGTCTACCTAATTTTTTTAATTAATCTCTTCACAGTTGATGAAGTCAAAACACTATTCCGACCATATTTTGTATGAAATTTTCGATCTGCGGCCGCCTAACTTTTTTTTTATCTAATAACTAACTAATTTATCTCAAAATTATTTTTGAGATAATGTTCAAGAATAAAGACACGTTGTTCTATCGTGTAACGCTCCATTTTTACTAACCCTAAACTGTCAGCTGTCAAATTGTTTTTTTTTTTAGGGCTGCCAGCACTTTACAGCACAAATGGCGGCAAATTCAAATCTTGCGTTAATTCTAGGACACCCTTTAATAGTAGATCATATTTTGAACATAAATATATGTAATTAAAGACAGAATTTTAAACATTTTTAGCTATATATTTGTGTTCATACGATATACTATCAAGTATGTAGTAGTATCAAAGACAAGTGACTTCTGTCAACCCCTTAAGACAAAGTACATGGGGACTATAAGTAAATGATTATTAATATATATTTTTCTCTAATATAGAAGAAATAAATAGATGAATCGTTGGACGTTAACGTAATATAATAAAAACAGGACTAAGCTGGAAAAAGTCACATTTAGAGAGAGACGGATCCCACTACACTAGCAAGCGCCAGTCATAAACAGCCAAGAGAGCGGAAGAGGATGTGAGAGATATGAGAAATAATAAAAGCAAGAGAGAGATAGAACCATAGGGGGGGGGCTGAAGAGAGATAGCCTTATCTAATACAGAGAGAGTTAGAGAGCGAGAGAGAGAGAGTAAACAATAGCAGGTCCAGGTCCACCCTGACGCTGGAGTGGGTAAATACTAGGGGGGGGGGGGCGGACCCCCATTATATGACCCCCATCCTATAGGTCAACCCAAAAAGTATCTTTCACCAGTCCACATAACTCAGCCACAAATGGCCAAATTCATTACTCCGGAGGAAGAAGATTCTTCTGGCATTTTCTTTTTTTTTTTTCAATTAGCTTTCTATTTTCTTAAACTACAATTGTTTCCCTTTTATTAGATTTGTGAACCTATGTTTACTTCTTCCCGCTTGAACTATTTACTAATAAAAAGTTTCTTCATGAACTTCATTTACTTATAAACTGGGGGACTCCCCTTAGTGAAAGGCACTCATTAGCCCAAAATATTTTTTCTTTATTTTTCCCACATCATATTTTTATAAGTTTGAGAGCTAAGAAAAAAAAAAAAAAAAAAAAAAAAAATTATAAACTTAATAATTCTTAATGGTATGAACACAAACAATATCTATGGTATATATATATCCACAACTAACATACGAATCTCTACAAAGTAGAAACAACGAGCAAGAACTGTAGTGCGAGTTGATGGCGCTTAGGTCTTAAATTGTCTGTTCTCTAAGCCGTAATCCCTTCTTCTTTAATAAACTAGAGACTGAACGTACCCCAGAGCAAATATCCACATTTCTAAGATACATCGGGGATCGAACCACGGAGTTACAAGTATGTTTTTGAGACCATTCGGCTTTTTCTTATGAAATAAATCACCAACAAGGGTAATATGCCAGAAATACGAATAATTAAAATAGAAATGTCAATTACTAACGTAAACATAATAATTTGTACATATATAATTACCATTATTTTTTTTAAATAACTTAATACCTACTAGTTAGAGCCGTAAGGAAAATGCATCGATTAAAAAACTCACCTGGAACAAAAAAAAAAGAACATAATTAATACAGAAATCAATTACACGTAACATATATTACACAGGATTAATTGATTAAGACTTATTTTTCCCTCTTGGGTGGAAACCAAATACTCAGTGTATTCAACATAACTTTCACAAGGAGACCTAGGTCTAACTGAAATTACGCTTGAAACGTTCGAATATTGAGGAGGTTGGTAAGAAAGTAATTACGGTTTTTTTAGTGCGAAATAAAACTCAATTTTTTCTATACAAATAACCATAAACCAATAAACAACAAAATATTATTATTTCCTATTTGGGTTTAAAATAGTAAAGTATGGAAGGGGCTAAGAAAATAGGAAAATACATTTTATATTACTGATTTAATACTTCTCTATTTGCCCAACAAGGATAAGTGAACCACAACTATTGAGGTTGGCAAAAAAGTAATTTCGGTTTTTTAGTGTGAAATAAAACTTTTTTATACCAAAAATGAACTTTAATCAGTCAAATATATTCCATTCTCTTCGATGACCTTTTGCCATCTTTCTGGTAACTTCATGATCCCGCGTTCATGGAACTTCTGGCCTTTATCAGCAAAAAACTCAACCAAGTGCGATTTGAGGTCATCGTTATTACTGAAATTTTTACCATTTAAAAACTTTTGTAAACTTCAAAATAAACGATAATCCGATAATAGGGGATGCGACATAACTTTCCAACCAAGCTCCAATAGTTTCGTACGTGTTGCTAAAGATGTGTGAGGCCTCGCATTGTTGTGGCGGAACCCAAATATCGAGCTTCTTAACAAGTCCAAGACGTCTTATATGATTTTCAATTGTTGTGTGTGATACATTTAACTGTTTTGCAATCTATGACACAGTAATATGACGATTCGATTCAAATATGGCTTTCATTTTGTCTTCTTCAGAAGGTCAACCAGAAGGTTGGTCACCTTTCAGAGAAAAATCTTCGGAACGAAATTTTTTAAACCAATTCTGGCACGTGTGTTCTGTTAAACAATCAACGCCATAAACTTCACACATCTCTTTGCGAGCCTCAGCCGCTTTCTTGCCTTTATGAAAATAAAAAAGCAAAATGTGTCAAAAATGCTTATTTTTGAGCTCCGTGTTAAAACTGACACTTGTAAACAAAATTACACGGAATTTGTTTCTATAGCAACCTAAAGGTATCGACTACCAAATCTCAAAAGAAAAAAATTAATAATGACAAAAGAATAACGAAACAAACATAACGCTATCTACTCATGCGAACCAAAATCACTTTCTTGCCAACCCAATAAAAGGAAATAATACAAAAAAAATGTGATCAACAGCTAAGAAGCTAATGTGGGGCAATATATTGCGGCAATGTTAGCATTCAGTAGAAACCCATTTCAATTTACATTTAGCAGAGTACGCATAAATTACATTACAATAATTATTTTCAAATTACAATCTACATTTGAAAAGCAGCAGGGAGTTAAACAGAAAAAAGAGAAAACTAGTTAAAAGCTACGAGCATTGAGCTGATACGGATTTAAAAAACCTGACTTACGCCTGGGTATAAAAAATTCATTAAACCACGGTGCGGTACCCGGGTTGAAAGGTTTTTAATGGAAACCGAGCCGGTTTAACAAGTATAGCGAACATTTTTCAAATGGCCATTTCAAAATATGCTTACAACATCCTAGTGTGGTGTTCACGCAAGGCAGCGCGGTATGTTTCTCCTGTTCGTAGACGCTGCAACCACCGCGATCGACTTACATTTTTGGTTAATTCATCTCAATAATAAATAGCCATAATATGTTTTTATATAACAAATACATAACACGTAACATTGGCATTTGAAAAGACTTCTCAAAGACCACGCAGGCCTTAACTCAAAGTGCTGAGAAAATTGATGTGATAAGTGAAGTTGTACGGGTTCCACGAAATTCATTCTACAACAATCGTGTCTACTTGTCTTTGCCCAAAAAATGATAACATACAATAAAAATTCAGTGGAGTTATTTTTCTAGTCATGTTGAAAGTATGTAGGTAATTATAACAATAAATAAATTTAAATTAATATAACGTTAACAACAAAAAGTAAATTATTTACATACTTGATAGTGGTCAGCAAAGAATTTATTTATTTGTTTCAATATCAACTAAAATATAGTCACACCTAGTTGTGTGGATAAAATAAAAAAAAACTCGCATGGTATGGTCCGTATAGACCCGGGCAAGATGGGACACATATTACGATATGTTTGTGGATTGTTTGTTGAGATATCGGCTCAGCCAAACACAGATAATGGATTTTCACAAATTTATAAAATAGAAAACGTTTCTACAACGAGATCATGCCTACTTCAACAGCTGATAACAATAAAAGAAATTTAAATATTAAACATGATGCGACAATGCACTTTGCATAAATATAGCAGGTTGTCGTGATCTTTAATTTGGTTCTCAACTAATACTAATAATAATACGTATTTAAAAGTAATTAATTAACCCTTCACTATTTATCATAAAGATGATTTTATTTTTGCCGTCTCTAGAGGCGTTTTATGAAGTATAATTTTCGTGCGAAAAACCATATTTCTATTTGGAATCAGTGATAACAAATAAATTTCTGTATACAATCATGCTATTAATAATCAGAAAGTCAAAATCTTTAATTTCATACCCTTCTCTCATATGTAATAAATCTTTTTTAATATTTCTCACATAAATGTTCATGTTTATGTATATCAAATATATTTGTATTCATCCTATTTCTAACAACATCTGCATATCTTTTAACGTTAACAGTACCTGATGCAGACATACGACAATTTTTCGAAACGCCGATATCATAACATTTCAACAAAGTTCTTGGGGCGTTAGCATTAACCTTAACCGCTAAGCTAAACCATAAGATGCCCTAAATCGAAGAGGATCTTATCAAGTATAATTATATTTTTAAAAGGCACTTTAAATCGTCTATACTTTTAAATAGGGATTGTGATGTCTACGGTGTGAATCCTTTTTTTTTTTCTCCTCCATTCCCCTGTCCCGAAGGTATGGACGAGAAAGTAATAGAAAAAAAAAAAGGAAAAAGAAAACAGAAGAAAAAAATCTTAAAGGCGTTCCAAGAATGGGCGATTTTAATTTTTTTTTTCTCCCTTCCAGGTTGAATTCCTCGGTCCGCTATAGGCATGATGGCTTGTCTGTCCATTCTCATCTCAGTTCAATCCATACAATTTAGATGTTCAACCGAGTTTTCAAAAAAAAAAAACTTTTTGTGCAATTGTACTCGGATATTTAACATAATTATACGTCGTTAAAAAAAAAAAAAAAAAAAAGTTAAGACACTTACAGTTATTGGACGTGAGAGAGCCTAGGCAATTGTTTTATATCTATGTATGTATACTAATAAAATTACTAATCTACACATTTATACTAAAGCCAATCTGGACATACGGAATAGAGCTATGGGGAACAGGGTAAAAGTCGAACATCAAGCGCATCCAATCCTTTCAATCAAATGTCCTGAGAACAATAGTAAATGCCCCTTATTACGTCAGCAACAAAACCCTTCATATACCATACATTCTTGAACTCATCCCTTCCAAGTGCATGAAACTTGACAGTAACCTAGCCAACCAACTACCTCAATCCCCTAGCACAGTCACCGCACTGCATCACTCATCCCTATAATCCTCCTCATAGACTAAAACGGCAGTGGCCTTGTAACCTGCTATAAATGCGTGACAGTGGGAGTCCCGGCACTGCCCAGTTTCTCCAATGTCCTGAGCGTATGTGGCTCTCGCGCTCTTGACTTTCGTAGGAGCGTTGGGATTTCCCAAGCTGTTTGTAAATAATATATAAATGAGCGAGTGAATGATGAATTCTAAATATGGTATAAATGAGAACATTTCTCACAATTACTTATTGCCTGATAAGGCAGATTATAATTTCAGCACAATAAAGAAGTTTCAATAGTTAGTTTCAGTGTATGTATACCCGATAAATCAAAGGTTTTCTTCGACTAATATTTTTAGGAAATTGTATGATTGTATGTGAGAGTTCTATTCAAGAGGTCTCAATTGATATACGAGAAATTAATATAAAATTATTGTCATACGTAACATCGTCAGATGCAGATCTGCAAATATATACCATTTTGTTTTCTTTCCCTAACTTTTATTAATATCGTGTTCGTAACTTCAGCTCAACACCAGTTAATTGCTTGATAGTAAAAACATAAAAATGTTCGATATTCAGAGAAGAGTATCGAATTAATGATTTTGACATTCTGATTAATAGCATAATTTGTATTCGCAATATATTTATAATGACTGATTCCATATATAAGTACTAAAACTAATAATGGTCTAATCTTCAAACACTCCTCTATAAAATGCAGTCTATAATAGAAAGACTACACTTTGGCTATCAGAGGTGAAATTTATCTTAGGGCTTATAGACCAGCTGGTGAGGTTTAATTTGAGCGTTAAATCTGGACAGCTATTCACTGGCAGTAGAAGTTGGCATCTCACAGCTCACATAGCTTTCGTCTTAAAGGATTAGTGCAAATAACTTCAGCTATCTGGTGTAGATGTTAAGGCCAACTCTCTTGTTATTGCGTCCCCCAAGCAAGAGTGACACTTCAAATCCACTATGCTGCTGCCATCGATGGCCGATCGCATGGTCTACAGCATTCAGTATATTGCCCACTGAAAACTTGGTCAATATTATTGACAGTCCGAAACCTTTTTCGCACAAGTCAATACAATCATCAGTAGTCCCTTCTTAATACAGGAAAGCCGAAATGGGTCGGAAATGAGAAATATTGACGTACTTCCTTCGATATTATTGTCAGTATATGCTAACAGCCCGTCGGGTAAGAAGCCGAAGACACAAACAGAAGTTACGTATAAGTAATTACTCGGCTTGAGTTAATTAGTTCCTAAAGAGAGCGGGGGACTTTATCAGATGTTCATTAGTCCCGCCCCTTTGGCGGAGAGAGATGCATCTAATTCGTGCATTGTGCATTTGTACCAGTGCGGTTTGTTCTGCATATTGTGTTCACTGTCAATTAGGCTCTGGGCACAGACTTTTTGTTCTAATTGTCGTCTCGAAAGAACTGGACCACTTTTAAGTTCTAATCCGAATGTGAATTTTAATATGCTTCGCAACCCTTGTATCAAGTAATATCTCAATTGGTTTGCGGCAGTAATTATTACTAGTAAAAACCTATTACAACTATTCAGATATACTGGGTTGGCAAGAAAGTGATTTCGGTTTGCACCAGTAGTTATGTTTGTTTCGTTATTCTTTTGTCAATGTTAGAATTTTTTTCTTTTGCGATTTGGTAATCGATACCTTTAGGTTGCTATAGAAAGAAATTTCGTGTAATTTTTTTTTACAACAGTCAGTTAATGGCCAGTTTTAACATAGAGTGCGAAAATAATCATTTTCGACACATTTTACTTTTTTATTTTTATAAAGGCAAGAAAACGGCTGAGGCTCCCAAAGAGATGTGTGAAGTTTATGGTGTTGATTGTTTAACAGAACGCACGCGTCAGAATCGGTTAAAAAATTTCGTTCTGGAGATTTTTCATTGAATGATGACCAACGTCCTGGTCGACCTTCTGAAGTTGACGATGACAAAATAGTCTTGGACCTGAAATCGCACTTGGTTGAGTTTTTTTCTATAAATTCTATGAGCAGGGGATCATGAAGTTACCAAAGAGATGGGAAAAGGTCATCGAACAGAATGGCAGATATTTGACATATTAAAGTTCATTTTTTGTATAGAAAAGATTGAGTTTTATTTCACACTAAAAAACCAAAATTACTTTCTTGTCAACCTCAATATATTAATTGCATAATTATGAAGACTTCTAACTCAATGCAAGCAATAGTAAATAGATTCATGTCTGACTTGTATGTTATGATGCGCTAGTTGCGAAGTTGGCAGATCAAATGGAAGAGGCAGCATGCACAATGCGGCATGGAGTGTCAATGCACGTCTCTTAGATGCACACTAGAGCAAACCACAATTAGGCCGTTTCTTATTTTTTTTGGAAATAGCAGGACAACTTGCGAATATGAACGTGTCATGACAGTATGAATGTGAAGGATATCTAGAGATACATCCCCATAATTGTATCTAGGATTCGTCAGAGTTCATAACAGATGTCTACTCTAGCTTCTCATAAGGTAAGTTTAGACTTTGTATTTGTATTTGTGGGTTCGAATTGCCCGACAGTTTGTCTTAAAAGCGTCTGTCTGAACGTATGGCAGTGCAGTATTTAACTATGTCTACTGTTCCCATATTGGTTTTAGTAAGTAAGTCATTCTATAAAACTGTTAGACCGATTACACTGTCCAATATTATAACCGTGCACTTTGCTTTAGTCAATTGTACATAGCTAACAAACAATTAAGATGAATAAATAAATGAAAACAAACAACCAAGGCACGGCCCAATGGATAATTGTCGAGGCGATACCTCTAATGGAAATTGCATAGCCCTAATTACTGTTGGATGCAATATCGATATTGTGATAGAGTCCAGTGTGTGTAGCCGCCATCCGTGCGAGGTGTTATTGTTAAATTACATCTCCCACGGCCAATGTGTAATAATCATGTAAATTGGAATCAGTCTATGGGATACATAGTGCATAGATAACATATGTATTCGCTTGATTGCTCGTGTGATCTTGCGTGGTGGTCGGGGCGTTTTGCACAGGATGTGTAAAGATTATGAGTAATTGTAAGTAGTCATCATAAAGAGGTGACAATGAACGAATCCAAATTTCTACAATATCAAATCCCTTTCCTAACTGGAACCATTCTAGTGAATGTGAACATAAATTTACTTTTATTAATAATTATTCGAGCGAGTGAATGATGACTGTAAATATGGTATGAATGAGATCATTTATCTGTATTATTATTGCCTTATAAAAGGCAGATTGTAATTATTGCACAATAAAAAAAAAAAAATTATTAGCCAATAAAAAACTGTACTCATAACATCAGGACTCCGATTTGAGAGTTTAAGGATATTCGAGTAATTTTGTTAGTGTTTTTTTTCTTTTACTAATAATTAATACAAATTGCCAATTTAAATCAATTATTCATCCAGCATTGTTATAAATTTAATTAATTACACTAGAAACGACTCAACTACGAATAGCTTTCAGCCAATGATGGTTAAGAAAACGGCACTCAAGCACCAAGGAAAGTTCACACCAACAAACCTCGAACAGATAATATGATACAATACGGACTGAGACATAGTTCAAAAGAGCATTCACAGTACAATTATTCATTAGATTATAATAGATTGACTATTTTATTAAGTAACAACTTAATTTCTAATTCTAAATAAATTTAAATGTATTTGAATATGAGTATGTATACGACAAAAAACAATAGGCATTGTTCCCTTTCTTACGAAGTATACAGAGGGGTCCAAAAAAATGTATCCACTGGTTAACAGTCCATAACTTGCAAACTAATTGACGGAGTTGTCTCATTTTTGGTAGTGTAATAGTTTGTAGTTCCGGCAATCGCCATAAACGCTTGTATTGCGTTGTTTTGTTTTGTCAGATGAGAGTCGCCAGATAGTGTTTTATTGTTAGTTGTACCTTGTTACTCGAGTAAACATGGCTGGCGTAAGGCTTACATTTGATGAAAGGAAGTCTGTTTTAAAGTGGTATTTTAAGTACGAAAACATTAATGAGGTTCAACGGCAATGGCGAAATGTGTATCAAACAGAGCCACCGACACGTTTAACGATTCGTCGCATTCGAGACAAATTTGAAGCCGAAGGCTGTGTTAAAGATGTACACAAACAACGATTTGGACAACAGTAACCTGTATTATCACGACGAAAATCTACCAGGAAGATGGATAGGCCGTAGAGGTGCTGGACTTTTACCTGTGGGGAACACTAAAGGACGTCGTTTATTGACAAAAGCCACGCATTGGATGAACTTCGAGAATCCATCGTACATTCATGTGCAAATATCCAACTGAACACGTTGCAGTCAGTAGTTCGTGCTGCAGTTCGGCGGCATCGTTTGTGTGTGGATGTTAATGGTGACCATTTCGAACACCTACAGTGATATCTTTAAGTTGGACGTTAAGCTGCACTTTCACCAAAAATGAGACAACTCCGTCAATTAGTTTGCAAGTTATGGACTGTTAACCAGTGGATACATTTTTTTGGACCCCTCATGTACATATATATGTATTAGCTTGTTAGAAAATCTCTTGAGGATATTAATGGTACACTATTTTTCGGAGCTTATAACACAGGTTTAACATAGTTTGTAGATTTAGGCTTCTTTTTTTTTAAATTATTTGTACAATTTATAATTTCTATAACTTTTTGCTAGCTAAAAGAGTCATTGACATGGTGACCTAAGCAGTGGATATTATTAAATATACAGATTTGTGAAAAGACAAACGAAAATTTCAAAAGGTCTGTGCCAATCGTTTACATACGACGGTTTTTTTGACATGACTCAATTTATGCTGAATTTAAATCACATTCTCCCAAGATTGGTTCACTGGTGATTTGAATATACAACAAACTACCCCCCACACTTTGGTTCCCTAGCTCCCAGACTATCCTGCCGTCAGCCCTTGGTCGGGTAGGGCTTTAATGAAATCTGTGGGAAACAGGAACACACACGGGCCCAGAAGGGGACGTCACAAAAAATTAGGGTCTCTCACCGCCCAGCACCAGGTCTGTTTTCCCCGGATCGCTATAACTCAACTCCGGTCCCAGGTCTTCGTCTTTAGCTGTGATGTATAGTCGGAGGGTATTGCCCGCATTAATTTACACTAAACAGGCACCACCAATAATAATGACAATACTACTAAAGTAGTTCTGACGATATTGACAATAATATTGTAGTTTGTCCCTGACATCAGTTGGTACGTAAATTTAACATAATTTCATAGGACTGCCGGGAGCACTTTACATGCCCCCAAGACATTTCAGATGATCTCGAAGTCAACATTATGTCATACAATTTTAGATCATCAAAGTTTTTTAATAACGCTAACTCAGAGCCAATATATCCATCAAATAAAAAAAACTAGGCTCACTAGCAGTGTTTCTAAATAAATACAGTATAATAATCTTGAAGAATAAAACAGAATAAACCAAAAGAATATTTGACTAAAACTCATTTTTCATCAATATATTTATAATCTTTCAAACTGGATGAGAAATAAACGAACTGCAAAACTTCATTCTATAATTTACTAATCGACCAGGGAGAAATATTCGTGAATCCAAGTAATTGGCAACAGAACATTTACCCATACCATCAATTATCGCAATTTTTTTTTTTTGTACCATATCCCCATTGTTTGTTACAGATTTATATATGTTACAAAATATAGATTCTACAAACGAATCTATTTAAAACTGCTTCGTTATATTTCCTGTAGCTTGGCTACATTTTATACAAATTCTGTTTTCTACTAATAGCGATCTGTATTGTACAAAAGTATAATGATGTATATTAAACATTAATAGACTGAATTTATTAAATGAAATAGGGCTAACCTTATTTATCATAAACTTAAAACTAACTTACCTCTAACAATAAAAACTTTAAGTAAATCTTAACCTAATTTTCCCGTCTGTTGCAATCGATGTGGAAAGGGTGGCGGGGTCATAGTATTAAACACTGGGTGTGTGAGACTGCAACGAGTCAAAAAACTTGATGTGTATCGCCATAGACAAGACTATCAAACCAAGTTTAAATCTTAAATTATAACAAAAGCCTCCATTAAGGCCATTAATAAACCTGGAATATAGGGACGATAATTTCCTACTTGATTTGGGAGCACTCTTTGCGTTATTTCAAGATTTTCGGAAAAGCTCATACAACAAGTGTTGATCTAACAACAAAAAATATTTTGAAAAATTATGCGGGCCCTAGGAAATCAATGTTATAAAAATCAATTTTTTTAAATAAAATAATTAAAATTGTTACGGTTTAATCAAATCAATATATCAGTTTTATATTTTCTTAGGACCAATGTGCAGATGAATATACGGCACGAACTATTTCGTATCAGACCAAAATCTGAGTTATAGAATAACCTTGAATTTAGGAAGCTTTTTAATTATAATACACGTATTTATAGCAGGTCACGATGCCCCTGCCACTTTAGTCTCCGAGGAGGATTGTAGGGATGAGTAGCGCAGTTTAATGACTGTGCTAGGGGGATTAGGGTGGTTGGATAGGTTACTATGGAAATTCATGAACTTGGAAAGGATGAGTTCAAGAATGTATATTAAGATCATTATGAAGGGTTTTGTTTCTGACGTAGTAAGGGGCATTTAGTGTTGTTCTCAGGACTTTTGATTGAAAGGATTGGATACGCTTGATGTCCGATTTTTTGCTCCGTACGTCCAGATTGGCTTAAGTATAACTTTGTAAATTAGTAATTTATTTTCTATTGAGAGGTGGGGTGTCCTTCGAAGTAGTCTGTACAGTTGTCCAAAGTATCTGTTTAGTTCTTCTCTTTTTAGCCTGGTGTGAGGCTCCCATGTCAGCCTTATGTCGAGATGAAAGCCTATATACCGTACTGTCTCGGATACAGGAAGATGTATGGAATTTAAAAAAAGCAATTATAATAATACAAAAATAAAAACTTGTTAGCTAATAAGAAAAGGTACATGTAAGATCTAACGAACAGCCGGACAATTAATCAAATCTGACCAGGAATTGATAGATGATTGATTATATAGGAAGCTGCGATCGGATTTATGATGAAGACGATTGCTTGTCGTTTTCTAACAGCCATATTTGAAAAGAGACAGCACCGGTTAGCAGCGAAGTTATAATTCAGGATTTGACTTTGTCTAATCAAGCGGGAGAAATTTTCTGCGACCACATCACAATTCAACGGCCGCCAGTAACTTCCCGAGTCGATGAGCTTAAGTGTGGCCTTCGATAATTGAGACATGCGCCTCCCTACGAGCCACTATACATACTATTGGCGTAGTAAAACAAGTTAATAACGGGAACGGGTAGAGAAATAATACCCACGTTAAACCTGTTTGATTGACAGGTGCGTGTTGCAACCGCGATTATCTCCATGTTCCATCTCCTTAGGGGGAGATTTATCCATCTTTCTTCCACTCAGCGTTGGAACTGAACAATTTTTTTAATTCATGTAAATAGGTCGTGTCTATGTGATTGAGATAAGTATCACTGGACATTTCGAATGTCGTTAAGTGGAAATTTGATTAATGTGAATAATGTATAAGGGACAACGTCATTAGCGAAACTCTCCATCGGGAGAGGCTCTACTTTCAAACAGGTAACAGGAGGTAGTCTGTCATGTGAAAAATAAGCTGAGATTCTAAAAACCAGCGGGTACCCTGTTAAATCGTTCAGAAAACAATTTACGGCGAGTAAAGCCGCTTTTAAGAATGGCGATGCCAAAAAAAAAATAATAATAATGAAGAAGGCTAAAATTGACTAGAGTTAGTACAAGATTGTATGCAATTATAAGGGAATGATGGCGGGCAATTTGAGCCGTTTCTAGCCGAAATAACAGGCTGGGTCCACAGCCTTCTATTAACTGCAGGCTTCGCGTTCAGCTATCTTCTCTTGGGCTCCTTCTCGTGTGTCTGTTTGTTTGTTTTATCTAACTATTCTTTCATTGAGTAGCCGCCGCCAGGAAAATAATTTTACTGCGAAGGCTGTAAGAGTGATGCATTTGTTGAAATAGGACGTTTTAGGACAATGAAGATAAATGTCCATTAACGAATTATTTTATCGCCATGAAAGAGATTAGCCGAGGAGCTGAAATGCTTTCTCAGCAATCAATTTAAAATACAATATTTTCGAAGTTATTGAACAATATGAATAGTAAAAAAAATTACATTTTAGTCAATGAGTGATGAAATTGAGCGTAACTTAAATATATAATATATATATAAATATAAACAAATTTGAAAAAAAAAAAAAATCCAACGTCTTCCATTTGTGGCTTAAGTGCGGCAGTTTCTCTTATCATGCCCAGAGCGTATGTGGCTCTCGCACTCTTCGTCGACCTCCACTGGCTAGTATCCGGTGACGCGGGGACTTCCCAAGACTCCGCTTCCTCTTTCGCATGCGAGGGAGATTACTACAATATGGACTTGGAAGGTCTCTGGACTGTATGGATGAGCGAGTGAATGATGAATAGTAAATATCGTATGAATGAGAATACTTATCACAATTACTTATTGCCTAATAAGGCAGATTGTAATTTTAGTACAATAAAGAAGTTTCAGTGCACTGCAATACTATAAAGCAATTAGCATTTTTTTATGTTGTCTGGGAGATGTTATTATTGATGGATGTTTTATTTAATAGTTACAATGATGAAACAAAACGAAGTTATGATTTGGGTAATGCAGCACATTTGACTCGATTTGAATTCCTCATTTGCATAAATTATCGACCAATTTAGGTATTACAAGTAATTCCTTTAATATTATATTTAATACAGCTAAAAGAAAGACGTTCATTAAAAAATGATTCTTTAATATGCTAGATCGTGGAGACTGACCAAGCCTGAGTTCGAGAGGCACAGACGCTCAGGACATGATTGGAGAACCTGGCCATTGCCAGATTGTAGTGCACTAAAGCCACTAGACAATCATTGAATTGCTAGATGAAGTTGTTCCCTTCTTCATTGATAACAGTTACCCATTGGCATTATGGACTAAATGTGTAACCTGAATTATGACCTGTGAAGCTTTAAAGCGAACTCCACTAGTCATAGTAGTAGGTTAAACCTAGGGGATATACAACACAGTCGAACGCCATACATCAATTGCAGAGACAGAATCACTCAGCTTCGGGCCAATAATGAACATAATGAAGATACCTCCGTCGCGGGCTAACAGAGTGCTCTAGTAGCGCGCCCATGTATCAATTAGTCCGCCATTAAGGGACGCCAATGCGTCGGTAGTTAATGCATCATCTGCTCCACTATACAACATATATATATATATTTATACATAGGCTGTGTGTGTTTGCGATAACGAGAGAGAGAGAGAGAGAGAGAGAGAGAGAGAGAGAGAGAGAGAGAGAGAGAGAGAGAGAGAGAGAGAGAGAGAGAGGATCGACCTGCGGCAGACCTAGAATTAACGACACACTTCGAGTACACTCTATACGGGGGAAGTGAGTTCGGATAGCCCTAACCGTTGTACACACATGGAGGATTATGCAAAAGCGGACAGATGGACATGACTAACAAGCGCGGACCGTCGAGTGCACTCCACAATGCGGCGTGTCGTCCGCTGCTTCACGCACTCAGACGACTGTTTGTGTGTGTGTGTTCACTTTGCCACAGTTTACATTCATCAGCCAGGTTTTACAGAGCGCTCTAGTGCCACTCTTGCCGGACTCTTCACGGCTACACTTTACAGGGCTCGTTACAACATCCTTCATGAAAAGATAGGGAGAAAATTCACACGCTTTCAGTTCGAGCGAATTATAATATTTTTGGGGTCCTTACTTCAATGGCAGAAAGTGAGGAATGTTCCAAGACCTGGGGAGAAATATAGAAAGAAGAGAAAATATTGTCGGTTCTTCGCCCACACAAATTATTTTAAATGCATATCAGATTCATCTATAAAACTATTGAGGTTGCCAAGAAAGTGATTTCGGTTTTTAGTCTGAAATAAAACTCAATTTTTTCAATACAAAAAATGAACTCTAATCAGTCAAATATCTTCCATTCTGTTCGATGACCTTTTCCCATCTTTCTGGTAACTTCATGATCCCGCGCTCCTAAAACTTCTAGTCCTTATCAACAAAAAACGCAACCAAGTGCGATTTGAGGTCATTGTTATCACTGAAATTTTCACCTTTTAAGAACTTTTGTAAACTTCGAAATAAACGATAATCCAATGATAGGGGGATACAACACTTCCCAACCAAGCTCCACATGCTTTGTACGTGTTGCTAAAGATGTGTGAGGCCTTCCATTGTCTTGGCGGAACCCAAATATTGAGCTTCTTAACAAGTCCAAGACGTCTTATATAATTTTAAATTGTTGTGTGTGATACATTTAACTGATTTGCAATCTCTCGTACAGTTATATGACGATTCGATTCAATTGGGGCTTTCATTTTGTCATCATCAACTTCACAAAGTCGACCAGAACGTTGGTCATCTTTCAGTAAAAAATCTCCAGAACGAAATTTTTTAAACCCGTTCTGATACGTGCGTTCTATTAAAAAATCAACACCATAAAATTTACGTATCTCTTTGTGAGCTTCAGCCGCTTTCTTGCCTTTATGAAAGTAAAGAAGTAAAATGTGTCAAAAATGCTTATTTTTGCACTCCATGTTAAAACTGACAGTTTTAAACAAAATTACAGGGAATTTGTTTCTAAATTAACCTAACATTGACAAAAGAATAACGAAACAAACATAACGCAGTCTACTTGTAGAAACCAAAATAACTTTTTTGTCAACCAATATATAAAAAAACTAGGACAAACAAGCAAGTAGATTCTAGGTACTTTTTTACAAGTACATATGTGTAGTGAACAACGTTTTGCTCTAAAACTCACCTCATACCATTTTCTATGAAAAATTATTATTTAGTTTTCTCTTGGGTTTTTTTATTTATAATAAAACAAAAAATATCAAAAAAATAGCTATCCAGAAGTACGGGACAGTTAAAGAATTCACAAATTGATACCTATATAAGCCTAGAAGCAGTTCTAATCATCGGGAAGGAACTCACCGCTGTGCTCCGTTCGTCGTCTCCCTTCGATAACCTATTTCATTCACTCTTTATATCAAAGTTATATTGAGTCGTGTATGTCTAATATTAGTACAGTTGTTCATCCCTAAGGGCTCGACGATCGATTTCCAATTACATCGTTAACCGCCATTGAATCGATACAAACCTATCTACATGCGTGCCGGCCAACATTTGTCAAACTACAATCATTCCCAAAAGGTGGAGTCTATACTTTCAAACAACCGCGGTAGAATTGACTAGGTCATCTGCGTGTCTATTTTCGGATTTACAATTTATTTTTCAACTATTATAATAATTTAATAAAATCATGTTCCTAACTTTTAACTCGATCGATGCATGGCCAGTATCAGTTAATTGCAGTGTAATGATACAACAACTTTATTGTGATAAAATTACTATCTGCTTCATTTGGCAATAAGTAATTGCGATAAATGATCTCATTCATACCATAATTACATTTTTCATTCATACAGTTCAGAGACCTCACAAATCCACATGGTTGTCACTTCCCTCGCTTGAGAAAAAGGAAGCGGAGTCTTGGGAAGTCCCTCGTCAGCCGCGTCACTGGATAAGAGCCAGTGGAGGCTGACCAAGAGCGCAAGAGCCACACACCCTCAGGATATGATTGCAGAAACTGGCCATTGCCAGGACTCCCACTGTTACATATTTATAGGTCACGAGGCCACTAACATTTTAGTCTCCGAGGAGGGTTATAGGGATGAGTGGTGGAGTGCAATGACTGTGCTAAGGGATAATGTATCAAATTTAAGATCGTCATAATTGGGGAGTTAAGTGGAATATTTATGAAATTTCTTTAAAAAACATTTCTTTTGCGGTGCTAAATTTGGCATGTCCAGTGCCAATCAATGGTATATGATAGATAAACTATTATTCTATATTCGACTATTAATCTAAGGAAATCAAACAACAAAAAGTAATTAAAACTATCATCAAAATCCATAGCTGTACGATACCGCACGCTCTGAGAGTTAGTACCGCTAGCAGCACAAATTGTAAATGTTCTTTGATACCAGAATCTATCATAGCGGGCGATATGTTCCGTAAAAAAAAAAAAAACTTGAGCTATTCCTCCACAGCCAGTATTATTGTATTTGTTAACCAAATGTATTTTTGCATCGGCCAAGATGATATATTCACCACGGCAATCTCCCCGAGTTATAGCGTGACTCCTCCACTAGTGCAATTATTCAGACCGGCCCAGCTTTAAAACCTCCCTACCGTGCAGTGTGCAAATCATATGTCTACTGCCTGTTCGGCATTATTCGCGATGTAACAGCGATCATTGAGGGTTGATCAAGTACTTGCTACTTATAAAGGCTGAGACTTTTGTAAAAAGCAAAGAATTTTGTAGCGTTCGCTGAAGCGTAGTGAGGCCACTTATCCCTGATGTGTAGACAAAGCCGGATGAGGTACACACTAGAACAGATGGGGCATACCGGGATAACAGTAAATAAGACTAAGCCAAGGACAACAAAGTCAATTCATTCCGAGGGATGAGGAGGAGGTGCAATAAAAACACTAAGGACGATTCACGAACGATAGAAATAAATGTCTTTTCAGGGATTCGAACACAAAACCTCCGGTCTGCAAATGTTTATGCTAATAAACAAACAACGTATTCTTGAAAGTATAATAAAGGAAACATCATTATAAAGTTATCTCATTGTTAATTGTGGGTATATGAATGAGTAGATGAGTTATCAGGGAAATCGACTTAGGTTTATGAAAGACACGTTGTTTGGTTATTAAGAAATTAATCAAGTTACCCAAAATGTCAAACGGTCAACATCCACTGCAACCTCACACTAGGACCTGCTGATGCAGCCATCTTTTGTCGAAACCTTGTCCAATTATGCAGATTTGATGAAAACTGTCATCCATGAACCTAAACCTATTTAGTCACAACCTCTTCTATTCGTGATCATAGATAATTAGTGTTTCAAGACGCTCCTATATCAAGTGCTATGGTTCCATACAAAATATCGGATTATCAATGAGTATGATTCACGATCAGATTCATTTTTAAACAGCACATTTCCAACATCTATCCAGCTTGTCCTAAGATCTCCTGGAGACTTACTTAGTGTGTCTAAACTTCGCCTAAGTCCCAATAATTGAACCACAATCATAACAAATAGTATGTCGTTTACGTTTCCCCCTCAGATAAAAGTAATTGTTAAAACAACTGTGAAGGTTCACCGGCCATGAGCACTCTCTCTCTAATTCATGCTGTCACTTTTTTTTTTCTCTTCTTAAGAAACTTTAAGACAGAGACACGAATTCCTCCCAGACGATCCGATAATAAAGAGAACATGATCTCAGAGGTCCGAATGACAAGTGGGTTTAGTCAAAGGTCCTGGACACTGTGCCGCCAACCACTAACCGTTAGCACATAGTACGTATCACGATAGACAGACCGCACTCTCACACATCCAGCCGGAGAAGAAGAAGTGGAGGACTGTCAATTACCATTAGGGATCCGGAACGAGAGAGGAGGCTCAGGCTGTCAGTGGATTATAATTCATTGGCCCAGCGTTCACGATCGCTCGCTCCTTTCTTATGCTTATTAGCCACCACCACATAATGGGCCCTCGGAGCCTCTTATCGTGGCCTCATCGGGCTTTGAACCTCTTCCGCGCCCATTAGTGGGCTAAATGGCGAGGTATGTATAGCAGAGCATAGGCCTACTGATGTATGGGAGAAATCAAGAGAAGGCTTAACCTTAAAAATCAATATCGGTTTCCATAAAAACGGGGTCTTCTGGTCAATTTCGAAGTATTGCGTTACGGCTTCAAATACGCGTATCGTCAGCATGATTGATCCTAAAAGATTGAGAACGTCACTCCCAACTATAAAAAAGAGAAATGTGCTTAGTTTGGGTCCTTGGGGTACTCGTAATAATAATAATATTCGCCTAGAGATTGTAGAATAGTTTATTTCAAAGATTAAGAACAACTCTCAATAGACAAGAAGGCGAGTTCTTCTTTGGGTTGTTTGTAACGAAGTCTATCGTGTCAAAGTACAGTCGAAAAAAATTTAATTACATGGCATAATATCTGACGCATAGACAAATAAATACTCGAACGTTAAAACGAGTCTTTTAAAAGATACGAAAGAAAAGCTTTATTACGAAGTACAATCAAAACACTGGAACATACAAATATAGTTACGTTACTACATACTGGGTGGAATGTCTAGGAACAAGTGGAGTCAGGGGTTTTTTGTTTTTTTTTCTTAGCTCTCAAATTTTTAAGATTATGGATAAGGAAAAATAAAGGAAAATTTACTAGGGGTTAGCGGATCCTTTTACTAGGAGTATCTGTTTAAAGGTGGTGTGAGGGAATAAAGGAGTGTGGGAAGCCTCGGTAGAGGTGGAAATGTTGCGGTACAGTGGTGAGAGTCCACTGAGGGTCTGGGGCTAAAGCTGAGACATAAATGTATAAGAAAAGGATAAGATTCTGGGAAGTAGGGAGGTCTTGGAGGGATGCGGTTGCTTACTTAAAAATAACAGGAACCATCAAAGGCAGGTATACAGTTCTGCTCAAAGCCCTTCTACTTGTTCTTAGCATTGAACTAGATGAAAACCTTCATTCATCCACACAAGTCTATCTCTCAAAGAGGATTAATATTTTTTAACGGATATGGCAATCTGACAACGTGATGACACTTAGTGGTTTTTTTATTGCAGTACACAAAATGCCAGAATTGGCAAAACCTCGGCAAAAATTGTGTGACGTTAGACGAAAAAAATACTGAAATAAAAGAAAATTTATTTTGATACTGTCAATAATATTATGTAATAGGTGTATCTTTCTTTATGTAATAAGAGGTTCACTCTTAGGAATAATTATGGGCAATAAGTAATTATGAAAGATGTTTTCATTCATATAGTATTTACAATTTTCATTCACTCGCTCATTTATACAGTAATTACAAACAGCCCAGAGACCTCCCAAATCCACATGATTGTCACCTCCCTCGCATGCGAAAGAGGAAGCGGAGTCTTGGGAAGTCCACCACGCTCCTCCTACTGCCGCGTCACCGGATAAGATTATTATTATAAGACAATAATTCAGCAAAAAAAAAAAAAAAAAAATGTCATGAGTGATTTTAATGCACAAATAGGAAACAAAATCAACGCAATGAAAAATGAACGAATCCGGGCCAGTTTATGGCAAGAGGGCTAACTCACGACGAGAGATGAGAAAATTCAAGCTTTCAAGTTTTAAGTATACAAATTTTTTTTCTTTACTTTCTTTATAATATTACATTTCAACTAAAATACATAATCACACTTGATTACACTCATACTCAAAGTTGTAGTGAAGAATACATTTTTAAAAATTTCAGATGAATCACTTTATTATAATAGAACCACTATCGAGCTGGACTAAAACCCATGGATTGACTTTTTTCTCTTTACAATTAGAAACCAAGGCCAGTTATTACATAAATCATTTAATTAGAAACAGGAAATTATTCTGTAGTTTGTTTTGTTTTCGGTTTTTGTTTTTTTTTAAACCGAAGGTGTGAGAAACCGCTTTCGATTCTTTTTAGAAAACGATTAGAGCCGAAACATGAAGACTGACTTGCTCAAGACTAAAAAAAATAATAAACAAACGCTAAATAAATCGAAAGAAATTAAAGAAATTACTAAGAGAAAAAGAAAAGCAGCCAAGGGTAAGGAAGATTACGATTAGTAAATTAAAAAGAACCCCCCCCCAATACCAACCCCCAAAGTATTAAGTCGATTATGTTATTTATTCTCAGTTATGGCGAGGTAATCGATTCTACGGCGGCCAATAATACGCCAATTACAGAGCCACGGCTATTATGATAGTACCTCTCTTTTTTATTTTAATAATTTAAAACTCCCAGGTCCAATTAAATATAATTTAGCCTTAACGTCAGTCATAATCAAAGGGTATTCTCTCTCGAGGGGCGCCTTTATTAAGTAATTGCTCACCTAAGGAAATATGTAAATGAGCATTGTAATTATAATAAAAATTTCCTTGAGTTACTTTTAGTGGCCATTTTGTTTTTATAATGAAGCGCACTACGCGACTGCGCGCGCGCACTCCGGTCGCTTTGTAACACTGTAGTTAATTCTTAATGCAAATTTAACTGCCGTCGCACGATCCGTCCATAAAACTCGACTTACATATAATAAAGTTAAAAGGATGTTGTTTTAAATTCGAGTCAGGTGTTAACGGCGATTGAGAATCATTCGCTACCAATTAATTGTACCTGCTACTAGCAGGCAAATAGGCGCTATTTTCTTAATAGTGGGAGTTAGTAGGGAGTTTCATGGTTACTCAGATTGAATGCTATAGAATAATTAACTACGAGTGGATGTATTTATTTGAGTATCGGTTTATGTTGATGTAACACTTGATGTTAGATGTACAATTTATTATTGTTGTTCCAATCATGTCATCCATATTTTAAATAAGTGTTAAGGTGCCGAAATCCTTATTACCTCATCCGACAGCCTCACTCTAGAAACGGTACTAAGTATGTCAACACGTAGTAGAAGCTCACAGCTCACAGCCTCGCGAGTATTAATTTTAAAACCTACATACATTCAGAAGTCGGCACAGCTTCATGAGGAAACATTATTAGTAAATACTATAGTAAATAAATTTATTCAAGAATATATTATCAAGAATATAGAATGATATGACATTAAGAAATATCACAGAAGCTATGTATAGGATATCGAGCTTTAACTTGTGTGTGTGTGTGGGGGGAGGGGGTTAGAAAATTTAAATAAACATCGATACTCTCATTTTAGAATCGATCTATAGGGCGCATTTACATAAAACACGACCTATGCGAGCAATCAAACAAATTGACACTTGACCAAAACCCATAATTCGAATACGGTGTACTCATTTGAAAACGACAGGACACGTCGTGTCCACGCGTGAATACCATTAGTTATGAATATGGGTGGGAAAAGTGCTTGTAATTAATAATATAAAACATTTGTAAAAAAAATCAATAAAAAAAAAGTCGTTCTGCGTGTCAAATTTTCAAGGACAAAAATACAGGTTATAAGAACTTCTAAATCAAAAAAGGTGATTCAAAAAAGGTTTTTTTCAATCAACAAACAGGAATTATCGATAGTGAAATTATTAAGGCAGGCACACACGTACTTCCTGTATGTGCCTACCAGTTGTTAATAATTAGTTTCACTAATGTATTTCAGTCAGACCTTAATATACCCTACATTCTAGAACTCATCCCTTCCAAGTTTATGAAATTCCACCGTAGCCTTTCCAACCACCCTAATCCTGTAGCACAGTCATTGCACTGCGCCACTCATCCCTATAACCCTCCTCGGAGACTGAAACGGCAGTGGCCACGTGACCTGCTATAATCGCGTGACAGTGGGAGTCCTGGCAACGGCCAGTTTCTCCAATCATGTCCTGAGCGGCTGTGGCTCTCGCGCTATTGGTTAGCCTCCACTGGCTAGACATTCCTCCTTCGCATGGGAGGGAGGTGACAACCTTGTGGACTTAGGGGCCTCTGGGCTGTTTGTAAATATTGTATAGATAACTTTTATCTCAAGTACTCATTGCCTAATAAAAGGCAGATTGTAATTTTATCTTAATAAAATTGAAAAAAAAAATTCAGAAAGTTCAAAATGGAACATCTAACCTAAGCGCAAGCGCATACCCCATCAAATTCATCCACTCATTTACTTTGTTTTTCCTAATATAAAAATCTATTAAAAGAAAAATTAAAAAAACATAATAAAAACACCGTGCATTTAAAGTAGTTCATGAATACAAAAACACTCGAGCCCTCTTTAACTACTCTGTGGATCTGAAGATGGCCTGCAGATATACGAGACGTAACGAGCGAGCGAGCATCGACGCCGAAATCCGACAGACAATGCAATTCACAACTGCCTTACAAAAAATTACAACCGAAATGTCTAATCTAAATTAAAGAGTAAGATATCTACAGCTACAGATATACATACATATATTTGCATACAAATGGGCACAATTAATTAATGACTGCTCGGCTGCACGCACGCTCGGGGGCCGCGGCGTGTCCATGTATCCATAGCAACGATTATCCGTGTCTATAGGAAAGGCAATGGAGGGGAAATACGGTTACATTTAAATTTATTCAATACGTGCGTGTATGACTGTATGTACGCGGTACAGTGAAATCTATGGCAAATATATAGCTACGTTTTCCAGGACTAATAGTCGGAAAATATTACAGGCGTTATAGTTTTTGTTGTTTAAAACTAAAACTAATGACAAATTATGATTTTGTGTATTCTATCACATATTCTCAAATATATATATATATATAACTCGCATAACATTTACACCGATGACTGTGCTCTGTGATAGTCTTACCTATCTAGAATAATTCCCAGCTCATAGCATGTATGTTGTAATAAATCATTTAAGTAGACATAAATAGTAATATAAGAAAACATAAGAAATTTTCACCTTTAATTCTTATAAACACGCAACACGAAAAAACACTGCAGAGACGAAAAATGTGTGCTCCGAGTCTATTTCATTAGTTTTAGATTACCTCTGATACTGTACCACAAATTCGTTGGGAAAGTGCAACGAAACAGCGAAACAGCCACACGAAATAAAATTTGTCATGAAAAAAATTATCACACAACTAAGGCTATATTTGCAACATTAAATAATAGTGGATAATTTCGAACTTGAAGTGAAATTTCATTAATTTCTATAAATCTTGGTCCGATTATAAACATTCTTTGCTCACCTTTGATTTGGTACTTTGTTCATAACAATAGGAAACGTTTTTTTGAAGTATTTTTTTCGACTATTATTATTTTTAGTTAAAAAAACCGTTAAAAATCTGTTTTTGAACACCTGCGTATATGTTTTAAGAGGATTTTTTTTTAGCTATTTTCAACATTATTTAGTATGTTATCATATTTTTGGAATTCATCTGCCTCAATCGCCATGATTGATGTATTATCACCATTGTGCAAGGTAAAACAAATTCGATTTATAGAACAAAAATAAAATACATTTGTATTATGCCTTGATGCCTCTTTGAAGAATTTGGTACACAGTTGTGATTCTTCAACGCCAGGACACAACAACATGACCGCATGACTTCATCTCATATATTTCTTGGGTTGGTTCTTTGTTGCACCGTTTAAGGTCGATTTAAAAAAAAAAAAAAAAAAAATGCATTGCACAAAGCAGTTTGAATATATCATACCTCTTGAAACACAACTTCTGTGATGAGCTGATGTATCATACATATACATTAGTATGTCTTAATAAATCTAACATTTTTTTTCCCCTACACCAAATACCGATTCCCACTCAACAAATGCACGGAGCGAGAGAACTCATGAATAAAGATGGCTATAGATCATAATTTGCCAGTGAGAGACGACAGCTGTTCCTATTCCCTCAACAAGGATCTCGTAGCAGGACAATTTTTTACCTATAGATCAAAAAGGATGAACAGCGGCCCTAACTTCCACAGGTAAACATCACATCGGGAAAAAAAATATGATTTGATCCGAGCGGTCGGTGATTCTTTGAAGAATTTGACTTTGGTTTGATACAGGGACACATAAGTCAGCCCTCCTGCGGTCTCAGGGTGAAGAGAGAGAGAGAGAGAGAGAGAGAGAGAAAAAAACAGAAAGGGGGAGCTGGAGCCCCCACCAACCCCTCCTGCCTGTGTGTATGTGACAAAGGCCTGGGGACAAAGACCGGGTGCACCCCCGGGTTACCTGGGGCGGGGGCACCCTCGGGTCTGGTAGCACCCCTGGCCACTTGTGCACGTCAGCTCTGGTTAAAGTCTTCTCAACGAGAACACATCTCACGTCGGCTTAACAACCGCTCATATATTGCCGGTGTTGTGGCTCTGTCAGCGGACGAGGGATGAAGGCAACAAGTATATCTTGCTCTACCACAGTCAAGCATCTACCTGCTGAAGAGTGTACCGTGGAATCAAATAACCATCATTTATAATTAACAACGTTGTATATTTTAGCCAGAATAAAAAACTTTTCTTTCGTCGGCCATACAAGCAAGTACAGTCACATGAACAAGTAGACTAATAGACATATTGGGACTGAGAAAGAAAAAAAACAACTCAAATTTCAAAAATCACCGTTCCAGGCATTTCATTTTATACCTTTCATTTTTGTTCATTGGTTAATTTCAACTTGAGATTATTTAATATTGGCTTGGAAAAAGATGAAATTGGTAAGATTATGTAGGGACGTATTACCGTTCAGAAGTAGACAAATTTTTATGAAAAATGCTCAGTGCCCGACCTCAAATTTAATAGTTTACCACATCCAGCATATTCACATTGTTGTCAGACGATTATTTTTTCGAAGCGTTTGACGCATTTTTAGAAAACAAAATGAAAACGATGTAAAATTTTTCATTTCCCAATAACTTATTGATTCAAAGCCAGAACGTTTCTTTAAACAAGGAATAAAAAAAAAACAACCTTTTTTCATTTACCTCATGCCTTAGGAACTGACATTTCAAACGTTCCAAACCATTATATTTAATTGGCTTTATATATTAATTAATTTAAAATAAAATTGTTTTATGTCTAATGGGACTTTCATGTTAAGAGTTTAGTATATAAATTTAAAAAAAAAAGCAAATTTAACCGTGCCATTAGGAACTGATGCAAAAATATCAAGAAGGCAGGGCGGAGACGCAGACGCTCCCCGCGGCAAGGGCGCGCACTACAATGGCCCATTGTCGGCCGCCGCTGAATCGGACCTTAACGAGACACTCCGAGTCCGGCTTCTTCTTTTTCTATCTCTCTCACAGCCAGCGGGGGTGGCGCAAAAAAGAACAAACCCCGCTCACAAATTTATGAGTTCTCTCTCGAGTAAGAATTAAATTAATGCAAGAGGAACCCTCTCTCTCTCTCAGGTCCTCGGAGGGGAAACAAAAACAAAAAAGTTGTAACAGCTTCCAAGAGGTAGAGAAAAATGTATAAAAATAAAAGAATATTCTTAAAGAAACGAGCTTTATCCGTTTATAACAAAAGTTGCCGGACCGATCGATTTTAATTTTAGTTATAAATAAAATAAGATAATACAATAATAATAATAATAGAAGTTAAACAGTATTATAAAAACTTCTTTATTGTGCTAAAATTACAATTGCCTTATTAGGCAATAAGTAATTGCCATAAATGTTCTCATTCATAAAGTACTTACAAACAGCCCAGAAGCCTCCCAAATCCACATGGTTGTAACCTCCCTCGCATGCGAAAGAGGAAGCGGAGTCTTGGGAAGTCCCCCACGCTCCTCCATCAGCCACGTCACCGGATAAGAGCCTGTAGCGGCTGACCTAGAGCGCGAGAGCCACATACGCTCAGTAATAAAGTACTGTTTCTTGTTCTGTGAAGACAAAGTCATTAATACCTCCAGCCCGTTGTCTCCATATTCCACAATCTACCCTAGAAACACATGCTAAAGACAATACAGTATTCTTTGCACAACCTCTTTGTGTCTCTGAGAATCAAACATTACAATAACTTGTGTCCCAACTTAAAGATTGCAGATTATACTTACTAGAGAATAGTTCTTGGAGGTCCGAAGTTACTCTAATACAAAATGTTTACTTTGGCTCGATTTAAATTTTATCTCGTATGATAATTTTACTTTCTAAGTTATTCCGCCGTTTGATGAAAAGCAACTCCACATTTAGTACAATGGCGACTGGTAGCTATGAGAACGGCAGTAGTAGATGTTCGCGGAGAGATAGCCGTGCTTCTCGATATGAAAATCCCTCCGAACATTCACCCCGAGCACAGAGAAGAGCCCGGGGGGGACACAGGCCCCCATCTCCTCCCCCTCCTGTGAGTGCGGTAGATCTCATGATTAATCTGCGATGCCTTCAGCGGAGTCGTGAGGAGCTAGGTGTACCTCGGCCTTCTACAAACCTGATCGACGGGCTGTCAAAGGGTACGCTGTTGAGAGGGAGCGTATCTCATCTTACCCAGGCTTATATAACTCTGCTAGTAACTTCAAGGATTCACTAGATCGCAGTAGAAGAAGGACTTCTGTGTTGGCTGAACGCATACCTTATCTCAACAACAATGAACAATGAAAGTTTTTGGGGTACCCTTGCCAACCTTTGGTGAGTATATGAAACCAGTTCTTGACACGTCGGTAGAGCGGCTTGAAAGGAAAGGTAGGCACAAGGTTTTAAAATAAATATCTCAAATGAGTTTCATGGAACAATATTAAGCGATTCGTTAAGTCTTCGAAAACGGGTATATGTATTGGCAACTTAAGAGACTTTATCAAAAATAGCCAATATTTTTTTATTATTAATTGATTTAAATTAATCATCATTTATTATAATAGCAAAAAACTAATCAAAAGTTACATATTGTCAATCATAACTGCAAGATCTATAATTTGATACGCAGAATTGTAGACAAATATTTATTTCATGTCTAATGGAATCATTAACAAACCATAAGGGATTTAAAGAGGGGAAAAAAACCACTGAACCCTAAATATGTAATGATACACTGTATAGTAGAATAAATAAATTATAACGGACCCGCATGTAAGATTACATTTAAGACAGGAGTGGCTTGAAAGGTTGAACAGCTGCTGTATCTCGGGCAAGAGATTTATAGCACTTTCTCTTAAGCTTTTGCGGTGGCTAACATCTACACGCGTCAGCGTATCGACGGAGCACAACCGGTCATAGGCGATGAAACATACCCTTGTAAAGTAGCCGATATTGTCTCACAAGTGAGATACATCCAGAGCGGAAGCAACGAGCCAAACTCAACTTTTTTGCGATAGTTTAACAATTATCCTGTCATGGTGATCTGTTCAAGAATGGTTGAAACTGGCTACTCATATATATTTGAATGACAAAATTGAATGAAAATACCAAGCTTTCGGGGACAGCACTCGACGCGCACACATCTGATGAAAAAAAGAGGCTCAGGTTTGGACTGGTCCCATAAAGAGGCCATTGATGGGGCGATAACTGCCATAAATAATGCCCACTTGAGGCTCTATGGGCCTATAATGGGCCTATCCCATCCACTCAGCCCATATGAATTTTAAGTTAACCTCTAACCTCTACAATACACAATATTACGGAAGGTAAGAAATGCATTTTTCCTATCACCAACGCTGCGTCGTGTCATTTCAGGCGCAACAAGCTTACCTGGAAAGATATTCTAATTAGTATTATCGAATATACTACGATCAAAAAGTAACGATAATTTTATAATTTCGCTTTTTTTTTCGATTTCAATGGCGCATTATGAGTTCCTGGCAGAAGGTCCTAAGTCAATAAAGTATATTACTTGGAAGTAATGCGCCGTTTACGTAAAGCGACCGGAATTGTGACAAAACAATTCGTGGAAATTGCATCACGATAACGCTCCCACTCACACCTCACTGATTGTTCGTCATTTGTTTTGGAAACAAAACGCTGTAGTGTTACTTCAGCTACAATATTCGCCGGACATGGCTCCAAGCGACTTCTTCTTGTCCCAGAACCTTAAAAGGACGACATGTGGATAATATTGATGAGATAAAAGAAGCTGAAGGAGCTAAGAGCTACATCGAAAAGTGTATTAGTGTATAACTTGGCACAAGTGTGTTAGGTCTAAGGGCGATTAATGTGAATGGGGCAAAATAAATAAATAAAAATAATTTTGAGATAAACGAAAATTCTCGTTACTTTTCGACCAAACCTCGTATAAATTAAAATTTATTTGGAGTGTGATTGCCTTCCTGCTTATGTCAACGGGCCGCTGCTGGGCTGACCGGTTTTTTCCTTATTCATACTCAACGTCACGAACAGTACAGAGGTGATGTAACAAAAGAGCCAAGCAAAAAAAGCGAAGTTTCGAAGACGCTATCAAATCATTATTTCAATTTAATATTGACTATTTACTTATAATCAGTCACCTGAGTAATTAATTCAATTACTATAAGGTTCCATAGATGAAAAATGCTATTAAACTTTAAAAGGCTCTCTTTCTAAGAGTTCCACCTATTCGGGCATCTTATATTATTTATAGTAATTAATTAAGTAATTTGATTACTTATAAGTATTTGTTATCTGAAAAATACCAATTCGGAGAAGACGAATTGCTAACGTCGCATAATTAATGTAGAAGATGCCTAAATAGGCGAGCTTCGGCATCCGAAAAGTTTTTAGAGTTTTCAAACGTTGGCGGCATTTAAGTAATATTGTATTTATATACTTATCGATTGTAGTAACCTTGCGTATTGTCCGGTTCAAATAAGTACACACATAAAGGTATTTGCTGAGCATAAAAACCGATTGATCATCATACCACAATTTGTAATGCACACAAACTCACCATGAAATAGGCATGTGTGTCGACAACTATTGGAAATGTTATGTTACCCAATCTCATAGTTTTAGTTCACGATTGTCCAAAAGCAGGAGATCCTATTTTTGTGGTCCAGTAAGTGTTTAGCAACGGCTAAATATTATCTTCATACGTTGATCTGTCAAAAGTGAAGTTTTTTCAATCATTATGTCAGAATTATAAAAAAAACACCCCGAATGAAATTAGAACCGTTTTACAACTTAAGTGTATTATGTTGCAAAGATAAATAAATAATGAAATTCTGGTTAGTCTGACTGCTTGGCGAAATTGAGGTTTTGAATTTAAATTTCTAAATGTTTCTTCCGATAGCCCTGTTGCAGACAAGTAAAAACAAGCTAGGGACTAGTCTTTACACGTTGTGATTAAATATAATCCTATGTTAGGCCCTATGCACATAAATACAACATTCTCAATAGTTGCTATACAACACTAAGGCATAGCTCCAGGCTCCTACCATAAAGGGAATGACGACTACCCCTCCTAGTTAGTTAAGGACATGTCTTCCTCCTAATTAACTGCCCTTAAAGGCAGGAGGAGCCGAGGAAGGATAAAAAACATCTCGTTAGGGCGTAAGTGCGTGAATCCGCCTCCGTGTCCTACTGGTTCTCGTCTAACTAAGAAGACACACCATTCACCAATGACAGTTTGTTACCGGTCCATTCTACCGTTTCATTTACCATTACTTTTTTTTATTGTTTATAATTAATTGTAGTGCGTAGCGTCGAAATACAGTTTTGGTTCCAAAAGCTTCAATGGCGACATCAGCTGTCAGTCTTCAAGAGGGTGGATGGTGATGAATTACTCTACCGAGTGTAAGCATGGATTCGTATGTGACTACACGATTATGGCACAATAAGTATAGGGTCTTTCACTAAGCGCTTCCTATCTTTAACTTTAAATAAAACAAACTCTTTGTTAGATATCATCGAAATTTTTTATTCATTTGAAAGGCCCATTGATGCCATTATGCATGAACTATAACATCGTGCAATGTCCGCCGCGGCTTCGTTAGGTTGCACGCATCCGAAATGTCCAATTTTCCATGACTCTGGCGAATAAATTAGGCTGAATTTGCCCGATGGCATGGGTTATGTTGGCTTTGAGGACAGCTGTGATTTGTGGCTTATTCGCATAGGCCTGCGACTTAAGAAAACCCCACAAGAAAAAGTCTAACGGAGTCAAATCGCACGATTTCGGTGGCCAGTTCACATCACCTCCACGTGAGATGACCACACGTCGTTGTCTATGATCGTTTACCTCAAGCTGCTGGGTGATTTGAATTTTGTACGGGTGCCGGCAAAAAAAAGTCACGACGCAAAATTCTCCAAGTTGTGGTCTGCGAAAGACCGAGTTCTTGTGAGCGACGCGAAATTGACTACCTCGGATTCTCCTGCACACTCTCACGGACAGCGGCGATGTTTTCGGCAGATCTTGCGTTTCGTCGACGTACGGGTGTTGGTTGATTGTTTACTGAACCAGTGGACTCAAATTTATCCGCCACACTGCGAATAGTCCTCTCGGTAGGACGGTTATGGCAACCACGGAACGTTGCCCGAACAGAACAGCCATATTGATACAACAATTTTATCATTGCACGTGTTTTGAACGCTATATCCGTTCATGGTGATTTGGCAAAACCAACTGAATAAATGACAGCCAATTCGACAGATGCCGCTTCAACAATATGGCCGCTATCAACTGTCAAAGTTCGGAACTCCCTATTGGAAGACTCTTTATATTAATGATAACTTTATGCACAAGAATGTCTGCGACCTGCTCTCTTCTATGCGAGAAGCACCAAACAGAAGAGACAAGAGGGGTCAGGTACCCTCAAGTGCGGACCACGGACCTTTCGACAGTCACGTAGGCCGGCATCAGGAGCAATGGGTCCGTTCCGCAGATTCCGGACGTGACTTGTGCCCGTGTCTTCCGCGTCCTTCTTCTAGATCCCGGCTGCCAACGGGTCTATCTGGGATACTGTATGTAGTGGTACTGCCAGATCCAAGGATCAGTATCCTCGTAGGTTTATCATGTCACGGCCATCAATTGAAAAAAAAGAAATAGCGACTCGAACCCAGGCTCTGCCGACTGAGCTATCAACCTGCCTCGATGAATTCTATCTGGCCAAACCCTAGCAAGAATTTTTTCATTGACTGTTATTTATCTATAGAAAAATCGAAAATTTCAGACATTGAATTGGTTATAAAATACGATTTAAAAAAACTTAAACAATACGCTTCGTCATCACAAGATACTTGATTTTCGTGCAATAAAAAAAATCAAAATCGCCCATTAAAAACCCCAAAATGTGTAAAATTGAGTATATAACACATACTAATACACGAAAAAAACGTATTTTTTGTTTAATTTGTAATATTAATACATTAAAATCTAACTTTTTTTGAATCTCAGTAAATTCAAAAAAACATTTTCTTTTGTAATAAATAAATAAATAATACGTGAGGTAAGAAAAAAATGTTTCACATATCATAAATTTGCTTGGTATCTTAAGAACAAAATATAAAAAATAACTATAACAAAATAAATGAACTATTTATTGGAAATGTTAATTTTTAATACTTCCGTAAAAATGTAGTGTTGTACTTTTTAAATTTGTTTTCCACAAAATTGTCTAGTCTATCACTTAAGGTGTATTTTAACATTAAATAGGAACGTTTATTTCTAAACATAAATTTAATTTAGTGATGGTTTTCGTTTTTTGCTTTAAAATTAAAAATAAAAATTAACTATATAAAACGGGATTAATAGTGCGATTTTGTACAATAAAAACCGTAATCGTTCAATTCATCTAAAAAAAAAAAAAAGTCAAAATGTACTATTTTGTGCAAAATAAAATTTGGAAAAAACCATTTGCAATCACACAAATCCGGTCTCTGGTCATCACACTATTTTCCAACTGAAACAATAACAGTTAGGGGTTGGAATTTCCACAGTCAAAATGGCTTCAGCTTTATCTCACATGATGACACATGAGTTTTATCAAACGCAACATTTGCCCGATATTGGCCTAGCACACGGTCCGATAGCCGAATAGATGGTTCATCGTTGCGTCAGTAACGCTCGGGGATTCGGCGATCCGTACCGGAGACAAACCTGTCCTGGCCAGAGAGCGAGCGGCACTCGTCAGAACCGGAGGGTTAAAACACCGCCAGCGGCGACGTACGGGGCGAGTCATCCCTCGGACTACCCCCAAAATCCCAAAATCAAGTGGGCCGTGAATCATGCACGTTTCCACATTTCTATACTTTTCCAATCTGATAACTTTAAGGAAGTGGGTAGCGTCTCAATAATATATGAATAATTTAATGAAAGAAAGTTGTGATATATTAATTATAGTATATACAATCTTTATTATGATAAAATTAGAAGGCAATAAGTAATTGTGATAAATGATCTCATTCATATCGTATTTACAATTTCATTCACTCGCTCATTCATATAGTTCAGAGACCTCCCAAATCCGCATGGTTGTCATCTCCCTCGCATGCAAACGAGGAAGCGGAGTCTTGGGAAGTACCCCACGCTTCTCCGTCAGCCGCGTCACTAGATACGAGCCAATGGAGGCTGACGAAGAGCGCGAGAGTCACGATATATTATTTCAAAAAGGATTGAAGAACAAGCCCACACGGCCAAATGACTATAAATGAGACACGGGTTATCAATTGCAAATATTGAATGACTAAATTATAATGATAAGATTGAAAACATGTATCCGACTAAAAGAAAAAAAAGATAGTTACAAAATTACTTACATTAGTTATTTTCATTAAAAGCAACAGTACAACAAGCAACATCGATATAAAGCTGGCTGTTCTTGGTTAAATCATGAATGCGCTTAAATCTAAGACAACAGAAACAATGGTTTTATTTCAAATATTCCTTTGGGCAGTAACTAATAAAATCATCACGACCTGCTATAAATACGTGACTGGGGAGTCCTGGCCAGTTTCTCTAATTATGTACTTGAGCTTCTGTGGCTCTCACGCTCTTGGCCAGGCCTCCACTGGCTCGGACGCGGCTTCCCAAGACTCCGCTTCTTCATTTACATGCGAGGCAGGTGACAACAATGCGGATTTTGGAGGCCTCTGGGCTGTATGTAAATACTGCATGAATGAAAATTGGTCACAATTACTTATTATTGCCCAATAAGGCAGATTCTAATTTTATTATAATAAGGTTTTTTAAGTAATAATATAAATATCACGAAAGACACAATAGAGAAAAGGTACTGCACTCAGTTCGACACATGAGACAATACAACCCTTACTACTGCTACCGTAACGATACCTCACAAAAAAAAAATTCAAACCCCGCCAAGATTTTTGCATGCAGCTTTTTTAGACAGAGAAAAAAAAGTTGACAAACAAACCAAAAAAAAAAAAGTTTGCACTTTAAAAAAGATTTATTCAGCCAGAGAGATCAATAAAATCGGTAGGACAAGCGGAAACTGTCCTATTAATTACAACTGACATTTAAGAGTCCTCGATGTGGGCGAGTGTGTGTGTGTGCCTTTGAATAAAGACATAATATTTTTAATTATTTTTACATAATAATAATAATATTAAACTGCTATAAATTATAAGCAAATATTTAATGAAGTGATAACTGTACATTTTATCTCAACCACCGGGGGGGTTAAAGAGTAATAAAATTTTAAGGAATGGCGAAGACGAGGGTAAAATAAAAATGCTGAGAACGACATTTCTTGGAGCACTCATAAAACAAGTTCCCGGAGGGAAAATTTATTTAAATTAGTCTCTAAATGAAATATACTAACGGACCGATCCCACAGAGGGGGGAGAAAAAAAAACCTACGGTTTTATTCAAATTTATCTGTTCCACATGATGGGAGGAGAGATATGAAAATGTCATCAATAGAATTGACGGGTAATCATCAACTTGCATACAAGAGGACGTAAAACTATACTATTGCTTGAAGAAAACAAACAGAGAGACATATCCGGGACTCGAACCCATTCCGGTCAGAGTCAAATCGAGAATCAAACCGCACCGAAATTTAATTTTCGAGAGAAATTATCATATGGAACAGAATTTTTTCTAAAACTACGCACCACCCTTCCCGCATCGATGGCAACAGACTCTCCAGGAAAATTAGGTAAAGATTATGCTAAGTTTTTAATAATTGATGGAAAAGTTAGTTTTAAGTTAATGATAAATAAGGTTAGCCCTATTTCATTTAATAAATTCACTCCATTAATGTATAATGTACATAATTATACTTTTGTACAATGCAGATCACTATTTGTATAAAATGTAGCCAAGCTACAGGAAATATAATGAAGCAATTGTAAATAGTAGAATCTATATTTAGTCCATATAACTAATTAAATAAAAAAAAATAGAAAAAACCAGTTAAGTTCGTCACATTTTGATGAAAAGACACAATGAAGATTAATTACATTGATACATTAAAAGAACAACACAACCGGGGGATGAATGTGAATTTATTCCGATCTAATTAGTAGATGACAAACAAGAGACGTAATGTCACCTGCTTTGACACTCGCCGCTCGAGTTGGAATCACTTCGACATGGGGATGAACGAGTTTGAGCGTTAAAAGTATCTGTTCATATTATCATTCACAGTCAAACTGTTTGATGTCAGTATTGGATCGACGAATCGCCCAATGTCAATTTATACCTGGCAACTAATTTCCAAACCTAATTAGTCCTATTTGTGGGATTTATGTGATGATACAATGTCAATCTTTAATTACTTTTAATTTAATTTATCCAAAAATAAGGCACGAATTATAATTTTATCAAAGTTTGAGTTGATATTTATTCAATAACTCTTGAAATGGCTTATGTCAATGAAAAAAAAAAAATTTGTCACATCATTTATTATGTAAAATAGCTCTTTCTACGGAACTAGTACTGTTTGGAGGTCTGACATACCCAGACGAAAATTGGATATATATATGTGTGTGTGAAAGAAGAATTTGAAGGTGGGGTGAATAAACTGAAAACAGTTTTTCTGTAAACAAAGGAAGCAATTTTATTCACTATATTTTATATTATAACAATTATTCACACTATTTACACAGTCTTACCTCTAAACAAAGAACCGACAATTACAGTTTATAACTATCACTTCTCTATTCACACTGTAATTACAACTTTAGTTGTGCTTAATGTAACCTTTCACTTTTTAGAATATTACTGATAGCTCCAGCGCGCCAAGTAGAAGCAGTGCGATAAAATCAAATTAAAGAAAGTATACTTTCTTCTGTTCAATAAAAACCATTTTGGGCATGCTATTAGACACGAAAGCGGAATTGTGTATTTTCAAAGTCGGCCTCAGAGAGCCAAGGGATTTGAAGTCAAAACTACCCTAGAGTTGCTTTTTTTTGTTTTTTTCCCCATGGATTTCAACCACTACACCACCTGAGAGCCCTCTCTCACATTGTGTTTACAAATAATATGTACGTTACGGTGCCGCCTTAAAGGATTTCTACGAGAGCGGCTTGTTACTTAGAAGCCATCGGACAACCGTGTAACGGTATCGTCTAGAAGGGGGTAGAGAAAGACAAGTCATAACTCAGGGACATATTCTCCGGAAGGGTATTCTCCAGGGATGAGAAGGTTCCTGGAAAATATTAAAGAGGTATCGGTGGCCTTTTCCACGGGGTCCCTAGGGAAGACTCCCGGGTCCTTTTCATCAGTAGAACAACAGCGAGTACTCCTCCCAAGGATCTTGGCCCGGAGTAAATTTTTGATGTATTAAATTCAAGTCTGCCCACTGAAAATATATGACTCGTCACTAATGTTTTAGACAGTATAATCATGATGAGGTGGCGGTAACAACTCGAAAATTCAAGTCAACTGTGACTGATAACACACAATTAGACAGTCACGAGGAGAATTTGATAGTCTGCTTGATATGATGGGAAAAATTTGATTTTTTTTTTATTCTTGGGGCATCAAGTTACACACACATGCAAAATAACATCCCTCTAAATGTAACTAGGCCTATAAAACCATTGCAAATGCAGTTCTGTAGACAGTGTGAACTACCATTGAGAATAGTATTAACTTCAGCTCTAGAAAATATTAGATATTTCAATATACAGTTAAAAGGTCGAAATCAATAAAAATGGTAATCTACTGTACTATAAAAACGCTTTTTTTTTTTTTTTTTTTTTTTTTCAAATAACGATGACTTCAAAAAAGCAGCATCACTCTACGTCGCTGAACTTTAATCAAGCTGTTATTGGCAATTTCAACCTTAAAAAATGCTTCGTTTTATTTATATTTTCAAAATGCAATTGTTGACCAAAGAGGAACCAATATCAAAAATAATTTTCGCATACTTCCTGCCGTTCCGTTAATAAGTTGAAAAGCTATTTACGCACGCTCTCGATAAAAGAGGAAACCAGTAGATTGCCAGACAGACATACAGACTTTCGAAAAAACCATCACCTTTAATGACGAATTTCCACTATAATAATTATAATACGTATTTGCAGTTCAGTAGTGAGAGCGCTCTAACATATCTAATCTTTCTTATCGCGTGCTAGTTGAACAAACTTAAAACCGGAACATTTTAGCAGTTCAACGCAGATTATTATTCTGCACAAAAAAACAAATAAGAGGCGACAAGACAGTACTTTGCACTGCCGCTATCTAGAACGGTGTACAACTAAGCGAATACATACATTACATATTGTAACTGAAAACATTTTCATAACAAAACATGTACTAGATTAAACATGACTAGATACAAATTTAAACCATATTGGTGTTTTCGGACACTCTTTCATCTTACACGATCTATACTTAAGACACCTTAAGAAAAAAGGGAATCGGTTACTCTAAAACAATTTGTCGGAAGTATGGCTCAGTTGTTGAAAAAACACTGAGTTGTTATGATTTCATCGAGTTTATTTGTGAACAACTTTTTGACAGAAGACATAACTCCTTTTCATCAACAAAAGCCAATCTCATCTCACGAGAAAAACCTTCAACCCATTCATATACTTACAGTAATTCAAGAATAGCTTTCAATTCGGAATTTTTGTTTTAAGGTCACTATACAAACACAATGCCCGCAGTAAATTATCCTTTACTTTAAACTTCACCACATGTTAAAAAATTTGACTTTGATTACCTGAAATTTTCGACCTCAGAACTGACAATTATCTCTCGACCAGTTGTAGTATACAAACGGCAATAAGACACAACTTTAATAAAATATTTAATAGAGCCACTATATTCGAAAACATTCCCTAGTTCTTAAAAATACTATACAAAGTTATCCAAACATCCAGATCGATGTCTAGCTCCACACATCCCTACAATCCTCCTCGGAGGCTTAAGCGAAGGAAACCTGCAGTAATACCCCACCAGGGGTAGCCCTGAAAATAGTTTGCACTCCTAATATCTGTTTAAATAAAATAACCTATAATTTCTTTTCATTGACCTATTATGTAAATTTTTCATTATGTAAAACGCAATTATATTGAAACATTCAGTGATCTCAAGATATTACCCCTTCTCAAACGCAGTACAAAACGACCTCAATAACCCTTCCGAATTCCCCCATAGAGGGTAGAATTTCGTTTATTAATGTTTAAAGGGCCATAGAAGAAATGCCTGGAGGGCTGATATTCGCTGAATGCCCGCTGAAGGGCTGAAATTCCAATAGGGTACCCTCCCTCTCCCTCCCTAGCAAAAACAAAGAGGAATGTCCAAAGAAGGATGTTTAACCGATTTAATAACCACACAGAGTCCTCCTCCCTCGGGATTGCCGACAACAAGAGAGGGAGTGGGGATGATAATTTTGATAGAACAGCATTAATAAGGGAAGAAGCAGGTATTGGCGGGGACTTCTTTAATATAAGCCAGGGCACGCAAGAATGCCCGGAACGTTTAATTGCAGCATAAACCCCTGAGGCAGGCAAACCTCCCCGCACTGTACCACGGCTCCGAGTCCAGTTCTTTTAACAATCACACATCTTAAACGTTTTTTCCCTCTGCTTATTAGTTATATGGACCACACACAGGCACCCTTTCTGTTAATTATCTTCAACTCAGTCAAGATTCCGATAAAATTACAATCTGCCTTTTTTATTGGTCAATAAGTAACTGTGCTCAAAGTTCTCATTCATGGAGTATTTACAAAGAGCCCAGAGGACTCCCAAATCCACATCATTGTCACCTCCCTCGCATGGGAAAGAGGAAACGGAGTCAACGGCGTCACCGGATACGAGCCAGTGGAGGCTGGCCAAGAGCGCGAGAGCCACAGGCGCTCAGGACATGATTGGAGAACCTGGCCACTGCGGGTTTAGTTTTCGAGGAGGATTATAGGGATGTGTGGCGCAATGACTTTGCTAGGGGATAAGGGTGGTTGGATAGGTTTCGATGGAATTTCTTATTACAACCTTGCGAAATTATATTAAAATTTTTAATAGTGAATGAGTAGAAGAGTATGTTAGGAAATCGGGCTAGGTCGATAAACGAGAATTGTTATTTTTTCATCAGACTAAACCAATTCCTTAGTAAACTCTTCTGCACATATAAATTTCCACGGTATATAGTATCAAAGCTTACAATTTTCGAGGTATATGGTATACTACCTGATCAAATAAGAAATATTTATATATTTATCTGTCGTATTTAGCCAAATTAATATTTTTTTATAAGACTTTTAATAAAAGGTTCCGCAAACAGGCCAGACTACTATAACACATAAATATTCTATGTTTTGGTCTCGTCAACTAGAAATATAAAATTGCTACAAGTGTAATACGTTAAAAGTTACTACAGGTTACACAGAAAAAAGACCATTTGTAACTCATGTGACTAATGTAAACCCAAAATTAAATACAAATATCAACATTTTTTTTTAGTTTTACAGTTTTTGTGCATTTCTAGTTGAGCTACTTACATGAAATTACATATTGTACAAATTAATTGTATTTACAATTGTTTAATTTGATTCAAAAGAAGAAGGGTGTCGGATAAATTTTGATCGTAACCATTAATTGTAGGGTTACACGTTACAGTTGACCGGACTTCTTATACAGGGCTTTAGTCTATGTGTGTGTGTGTGCATTGTAAATTACGAGCCGGGATAATATTTATGAGCTGAAATTTTAGGAGGAAATGAGCCGTGAAGTGTAAGGTAATGGGGCCTTCGTTGGCGCCAATCGTTAAATCTATTGTATCACCTGCTCTACGCCCTCCGCGACATAGTCAAATAGCTCATGCATACATATATGATCAAAGCAGACCTACAACGTGGCAACAAAATCGGCTTAAGAACGGAAGACAACAGAGAATAGAAGGTTGCCTCACTAGAACTGATCAGCTGTGTCAGATACTTCTCGTATCAAGTCAAGACAAACACAGTTTAGTCTCCAGCTCTTTCTAAAGTACCTGATTTAATTTCTCAAAAATAAGGAAATATTCAAAATGGAATGAACCACGCCGAAGTGGGTATAGCATTGAGAGTTGCTAAAGTTGTTTTTCTCCCTTGAACATTTCAACTGTACGCTTAAAACTTTTTTTTTAATTTTTCTTAATCTTAAGTACTCCACTAAGCACTTCGTCAGTAAGTAACAAGTATCTGGTAAACAGGCCACTAAAGCCGGACACTTTGATGACCGGAGGACGAGATGAGAGCCATACTACAAGGCCGCCAGCGAGACTAACTTAGCACTCAACTCAGTAAGTGCATAAAGTGAGCAAGTTTGCAGCGTTAGTGCTGCCGCCGGTTGTGGGGGGACTTGCTAGGAGGTAACGGACTTAGTTCGATAGGCGACTTGTCTACATTAGATTGTACAGACAACTGCTATTACAGTAGAGCCAATCGCAAAGATACACTGACTTTTTGTACCTTGTTGACGTTTGAAACTAGTAATAAAATAATTTTTAATTATTAAATTTAATTTTATGCTGTACTAGCAACTTGAAGGCATTTGTCCAAGGCAAAAAGTTAAATCGTAAACAACAAAATATTATTATTTCCTATTTGGGTTCAAAATAGTAAAGTATGGAAGGGGCTAAGAAAATAGGAAAATATATTTTCTATTACTGATTTAATACTTGACTATTTGCCCAACAAGGATAAGTGAACCACAACTATTGAGGTTGGCAAAAAAGTAATTTCGGTTTTTTAGTGTGAAATAAAACTTTTTTATACAAAAAATGAACTTTAATCAGTCAAATATATTCCATTCTGCTCGATGACCTGTTTCCAACTTTCTGGTAACTTCATGATCCCGCGTTCATGGAACTTCTGGTCTTTATCAGCAAAAAATTCAACCAAGTGCGATTTGAGGTCATCGTTATTACTGAAATTTTTACCATTTAAAAACTTTTGTAAACTTCGAAATAAACGATAATCCGATGATGTGTGATGCGACATCACTTCCCAACCAAGCTCCAATAGTTAGTTTCGTACTTGCTAAAGATGTGTGAGGCCTCGCACTGTCGTGGCGGAACCCAAATATCGAGCTTCTTAACAAGTCCAAGACGTCTTAGATGATTTTCAATTATTGTGTATGATACATTTAACTGTTTTGCAATCTCTCGCACAGTTATATGACGATTCGATTCATATATGCCTTTCATTTTGTTATCCTGAACGTTGGTTAACTTTCAGTCAAAAATTTCCAGAACGAAATTTTTTCTGACACGTGCGTTCTGTTAAGCAATCAACGCCATAAACCTCACATATTACTTTGTCAGCCTCAGCCGCTTTCTTGCCTTTATGAAAATAAAAAAGTAAAATGTATCGAAAATGTTTATTTTTGCACTCCATGTTAATACTTACCGTAAACTGACACGGAATTTGTTTCTATAGCAACCAAAAGTATCGACAACCAAATCTCCAAAGAAAAAAATTCCTACATTGACAAAAGAATAACGAAACAAACATAACGCTATCTCCTGGGGCAAACCGAAATCACTTTTTTGCCAACCCAATATATTTCATAACAAAATTTTTGAGGCGACCAGGAGAATAGATCTCTCATTTCTAGATCGCGGGCAGAAACGTTTACGGTGATTCCAATGAAGGCCCTTCATGAAGCCGTAAGTTCTATCTGTGTGTAGTCCTCAAGTTCTTTAAAAAAAAAAAAAGTCTTCCGTTAGACTTTTAACCACCGTTGATGAGAGAAGACAACTATACTCCACTTGCTGCACCACCAACAACAACAAGACGAAGATAATTTCACGGCTATTATTCGAGCTCATGGAAATCGGACAACGTCTCCCCGCCGCTGACCCGTGGATAAAATAGCTTTTGAGTTATTTGTGTTGTCGACAGAGTGGAGGAGTGTCACGGGTCTTTTCGCAATTATCACACCTTTCGCCCCCCCCCCGAACCCTTTTTTTTCGTCAACTCTCTCTCTCTCTCATCCTCCTTCGGCAAGGATTACGGTTCCTACACTGCCGAGGCAAATGCCTACGCCTCCTCTTAGACAACGTAGCTATTCAACAACTTTTCTTTTTAATCTCTTTTTCGTACACTCCTACGACGACTTTTTACACACAGCGGAGGCAGTGAATAAAAAGGACTCGAGAAAGTGAATCCGTGCTCTGATGTTTTTCCGCCCGTTTAGTGTCTTTTTATCTACTTCGTTTTTGTCCTTTTTTCCTACACGTCACCTGTGCATAGGCAATGGCGATTGAAAGGATAATGGCATGGTAAATAGAGTTGTCAGTGTAGAGAGAGTGAAGAAAGACACCGGCTGTAGTGTGGGAACACGTCAACTGTCAACACTCTTTTATTTAGCCAAACCATTTTTACATTCATTAGACCCTGAACACTTCATTCTGAGACTATTACTATTTACAAATTCATGCGAAATTACACATTTCAATTTGACTTAAATTTTGACGAAAGCTTCTGCTGCGTATTTCTTTAGGATTTCACAAGTGTAAATAGGGTCCCTATACCTTCCTCCAAATTTATTCATGATGTAGGTAAAATATACTCAATAATATACCAAGTGAGTATGTAGAAAAGTTTGTTGGTAAATCGGGGTAAGTTGATGAAAAAAAAAACGTTTCGGGAAACTGTCTGCCTGCATCAGGTCCTTTCAATGGACTCAGCAACCCCTGCCGTCTGATTGATCCATAGATACAACTTTATCCTTAAAAAAAATGACGAAAACCTAACAACCCTCTTTTATTAATGTGGTCTAAAGTTTTCTTCTGGAGTAATTATTACTCAACTTTTTCCAGTAATTTGTCGTCACGAGATGAAAAATGGCCTTATAAAGTCCACAATGAAGACTAAAAGAAGTAAAATAATGAGATTACTATGTTACTATAGAGTCCACAGTAACGAGATAATAACCACACTAGACGAAGCCATAAGTCACTGGAACGGGTCAGGGTAGGAGATAGCTCTACAGGTACAAATACTACCCACCATTCAAGTCTCTCTTTCTCCTGCACCACACAGACCCTGACAGTACGTGATGTCTTTCACAACTGGCGGCGGGCGCCCGCTCCAGGAGATTTACACTGGCTGAAGAAAGAAAGAGGTACACGCCAAAGGAGGAAGGAGCCAGAGGACAAGAAGCAGAAGAAGAAGAAGAAGAAGATATAAAAACAAGAAGAGGCGAGAGGCGATAGAGACTTGACAGCGGCCGTGACCACACAGATAACATCCTCTTTGCTGTATTAGCACTCGGCCAGTAATCGCTATTTGGCAGCTGTGTCTTTACAACACTCTTACAACAATCGAATTTGGTTGTCTGAGTTTCTTACAACACTCCTACAACAATCGAATTTGGTTGCCTGAGTTTCTTACAACACTCCTACAACAATCGAATTTGGTTGCCTGAGTTTCTTACAACACTCCTACAACAATCGAATTTGGTTGCCTGAGTTTCTTACAACACTCCTACAACAATCAAATTGGTCTGTCAGTATCTCTACACGAGTCTTACAACAATCTAATTTGCCTGTCTGTATCTCTACAGCATTCTTACACCAATCAAATTTGGCTGTTTTTATCTTTATCACACTCTTACAACAATCTAATTTGCCTCTCGGTATCTTTACATAACTCCTATAACAATCAAATTTGTTTGTCGGTATCTCTACACCACTCTAACAACAATCTAATTTGGGTGTCTGAGTCTCTTACAAAACTCTAACAACAATCAAACGTGACTGCCTGTATCTCTAATCCACTCTTACACAAATCAAATTTGATTGTCTTAATCTCTACAACACGCCTACAACAATCAAATTGGTATGTCGGTATATCTACAGCACTCCTACAACAATCAAATTTGAATCTCTGCATCACACTAACAGCAATCAAATTTGACTGTCGGTACCTCTTGCAGCATTCTTACAACAATTAAATTTGTCTATATTTTGATCGTTCAGGAAGCGAGAAAAAAAAAAACTAACCGAATAAGTTGCAAAAGTCATTGTCATTTGGTCGACACTAAGTTAATAAATTAAACACTTTTTGGACTCCGGTTTTTTGGGGTTTCACTTATTAATAAATATCGTAGAAACGTTCGTAGAAAAAATTGTGATTATTTGTATTTCAAGATACTAATTGAAAAAAGGATTGAGTGCAAAGGCGCTTTAATGCTGACAATATCCGTCTTCAAGACTCGAATTCAGATCCCCCTTCAGTTCAGTCGATGTTGATATTTGAACTCAAGAGTGTAAGCAAGGCTTGGTATAATATGATCACAGGAAGTTTAGCGAGTACAAGAAGAAATAACTAGTTTTGGGTGCAAGGACTTTTCCAACACCTTAGTATAATATATAGTCCACCTATAGCTGTGTCTACCCTAGGAGGCATACAAAACTTCCCAAGTGGACTCAGAACTCTGTTTCAATGTAATTCAATAAACTATGCAAATTTGTACTCTACGCCTACGACAATACATGCTAGCAAATTTTTATATTTATCAAGATATTTAACCGTTTTTAGGGCTGGATGGTGATTTACTATCGAGTTGGCTGACCCGTTCAAAAAAATAAAAAATAAAATAATAATAATTAAAATCAAGGATAGGAAAATAAGATATAAGGCCGGGCATTAAATTAAGACGCCAATCCGACAGTGGACACAAGGCCCGCATACCCTCCAGGCCGGCTAGATCGTATAACCGGCCCGCAGAAGAAGACGGATACCCCTGCCAGATCTGAGGGCTTTATCGCCGGTATAAAAGCCGTCGAGAGCGGTCAGCGGCAGTCAATCATAGCCTGCTGCGCCACCTACAGCCATAAACTCAAGGACCTAAAGCAGCCAGGTCTTTATGGCGTTGCGCAGGGTCACTTCATAGCGCCTATACTATCATTAATATTCCAATATACCCAGGGGATTCCAAAATCATAAACAGTTTTTGTAGGAGGAACGGCACTTTAACGCTTATATATACCCATTTCTAACTAACGGAACCCGTCTATTTTTTGTCGGAAAAAATGCATAAATAAATCACTATTCTCAGATGAACCCCGAGTCAACTAGTTATAGTTCTTATTATTAATATTAAAATACATATAATACATAAAAAGTACATCACCAATAGCGTATCTGATATTGAATATTCCATCATGAACTCACCTGAAAAAGAGAAAAAAAAATCATTAGTGATCAGAAGAAACTAAAAAAATTAAAAAATCAGTAGAAAACAAAAAATTAACTAAACAAACATACAGTAGTGATTACTCCAAATTCAATCGCGACCGGTGTCCCGCTGGATTCCATTAGTATTAGGATAAGACGACACAAACAAACAGAATAGCTTGCTTATAAAGTAGAGAAAATATGATAATTTAAACAATTAGAATCTTTATTACAGTAGTGTAAATTAACATAGAAAACAAAACATATGTTGTTTATTTTTAAGTTAAATTACTTAAAAGGCGAAGAGAACTGACAAAGCGACGCGAATGACTTGATTGCATAAAGGTATATATCTTAAGTCCTACCATTACCTGAGAGCGGACCAGCTCGTATTCCTGTTAATAATCCACCATTAGGCAGAAAATGCACTGACTAAATCTGTACGGATTAAATTTGAGCCATGACTAATAAATACGAGTAAGTCAGACAGTACTACCGCAAACCCGTAAGCCTAACTAATCCGACCGCAGCCTGTGTGCCTTAGAGCTGCTCCGGCCTTTGTTTGGGTGTTTTTACCGCTGGATGTGATCAGTAATTTCGGCCAAGAAGTGTCAAGGACTGTGTTATGTTACACTCCTTCTGGGATTTCCTGGCCAAAGTAGAACAGAAAGACAAGAAATAGCCTTCTTTTATTAGGTATTTTATTAAGCGCTTCCTATCTTTAAATTTAAATAAAAAAAAGTGTGCGTGAGATATCATCGAAACTGTTTGTTCCTTCGCAAGGCCTATCGATGCCATTATGTATGGAACATAACATGACAGCGGCTTCACTGGGTGGCGCGCATCCAAAATGTCCAATTTTCCATGACTGGCCTATAAATCAGGCTGAATTTTACCGATGGCATAGGTTATGTTGGCTTATTTGCATAGACCTGCGACTTAAGAAAACCCCACAAGAAAAAGCCTAACGGGGTCAAATCTCACGATCTCGGTGGCCAGTTCACATCACCTCCACGTGAGATGACCACACGTCGTTGTCTATGGTCGTTTACCTTCAGCTCCTGGGTCAGTTGAATTTTGTACGGGTGCAGGCCCAAGTCACGACGCGAAATTCGCCAAGTTTTGGTCTGCGAAAGACCGAGTTCTTGTGAGCGACGCAAAATCGACTGCCTCGGATTCTCCTGCACACTGTCACGGAAAGCGGCAATGTTTTCGGCAGATCTTGCGTTTTGTCGACGTATGGGTGGTGGTTGATTGTTTACTGAACCAGTAGACTTAAATTTATCCACAACACTGCGAATAGTCTTCTCGGTAGGACGGTTATGGCGACCGTAAAATGGGCGAAGTGCGCGGAACGTTGCCCGAACAGAACTCGCATATTAATAAAACAATTTTTTCATTTGCACGTGTTGTTGAACGCGCATCCGTCTATCGTGAATCGGCAAAACAGAGTGAATAGATGACAGCCAATTCGACAGATGCAGCTTCAACAATATGGCCGCTATCAACTGCCAAAGTTCGGAAGTCCCTATTGGAAGACGGTAGACTAGAGCAATACCACTGCCAAAAGTGTGGGAAAATTAAATAAAAAAAATAAGAGACAAGATAAAAAAGAGAGAGAACTATGAAAGATAAGAAGGGAACAGTAGCTGATGATGTGACGGCAATTAGAGCTGAAATGGTGCATTAGCGAGTCTCGAGTCCGCAGCGGTCTGAAGCAACAAAGGACACAGCTCCAGAACGTTTCTTGATTGTAAAACCCTGACCTAACAAATTTATAGCGGGGGTAAAACCCATCAACATTGGGTCATAAAGCGTCATCGGAGTCGGGACCAAAATGGACGCAAGAAGAAAAGCTTCATTACCTCTTAAATAAAAGTGCGATCAAGCGGGTCAAAAGTCAATTCCTCTTATAACTTAAAATTGTTTCTACTTAGTCCGGAAAAAATCATTATAATTCAGAAATGCTTTTGTACCCAATTGAAAGAATAATAATTTCACAAGATATCTCACCCAGGAAACTAAAAAAATGCTTCCACTGTAGTTCGGTAAAGTTACGATTGGATTGAAGCCTGAAGGATGAATCAAAATTATGCGATTAAACTGGCATATATGTATATATATGTACAATACATTACTAGTGCAAATACGAAGTTAGGAGTTCCAAGACCTGTAAGGATTTTTAAAATTTGTATTTTAGTGATCACTGTTTCAATTTCTACTCACGTGCAAAAAAAATTACTTAAAAATCAACCTCTGTGGTTAGAATCAGACATAGACACAGTGATTTTGAAAAAAATTTCAACTTTTAAAGGTGTACAAATTATAAGTCGCTCACTGTGGAAATCAAACCGGTACACTACCTGTTAATACGAACTTACGGGAATTTGGCATTGAATCAACTTTGAACTCGGTTAGTACGATTTTTTGCTAAAGATGTGTGAGGCCTTGCATTGTCGTCGCGGAACAATATGAACAAGTCCAAGACGTCTTATATGATTTTCAATTGTTGTGTGTGATACATTTAACTGTTTTGCAATCTCTTGCACAGTTATAAAACGATTCGATTCAATTATGACTTTCATTTTGTCATCATCAACTTCAGAAGGTCGACCAGAACGTTGGTTGGTCATCTTACAGTGAAAAATCTCCAGAACGAAATTTTTTAAACCGATTCTGACACGTGCGTTCTGTTAAACAATCAACACCATAAACTTCACCTATCTCTTTGTGAGCCTCAGCCGCTTTCTTGCGTTTATGAAAATAAAAAAGTAAAATGTGTCGAAAATGCTTATTTTTGCACTCCATGTTAAAACTGACCGTAAAGTGACAGTTGTAAACAAACATACACCGATTTTGTTTCTATAGCAACCTAAAGGTATTGACTACCAAATCTCAAAAGAAGAAAATTCTAACATTGACAAAAGAGTAACGAAGCAAACATAACGCTATCTACTGGTGCAAACCGAATCCTGTTACTATAGAATTTATTACTAAACTAATTACCTAGAAGAGTTTAGTAATAAAAATTAATAATACTAAATTGATAAACATAAATTGGACAGACTGACTAATTTATTCTCATCCCCGGACTAAAACATTGCCTCATCAAGTCACCGAGCAGAAATGATTGCTTGAAATTATAATGATTACCCCTCATTAATTCTTTTAATTAGCTTATATAATATAATTGAAATCAGATTAACAAAAAAAAAAACGACAACCTGTTTCAGTATAAGAAGCTGGAGGATGTGCAAACCCGGATGATTAAAATCATCATCATTAATCTTAATGAAGACATCAGTAGGCATTAATAATTAATCACTATCATCACTATCATTATAATTAAGATTTAAAAACTATGAAAACAAATAAGCGAAAAATCAATGACAGGACAATTTATTCTGCTCTAAAGAGTAAAGTTGACGAACTAGAAACTTAATCGGAATAAAGGAGACAGTGCGGGCGATGGTAAAGGAACAGAAACATAAGCGACTGGCCGGAGTCCAACACGCTTCATCTATAAACGTGGGGGGGGGGGGGGCACGATATATGCTGAAACATTGACTCGCGGGAGATTAGGGAAGAATTAATTGTAATGGCCTAATTTATGCAGAGAAGATTAATATTATTCCGGTGTGTGAGTTTGAGTATATTTTTTCTATTTGAAAATCAAAAGGATAACATGCAATTTACATACCGCGATTTAGTAAAAAAAAATAATAATAATAATGAATGCTAATAAATCTGATACAGGCATAAAATATATTCAGAAAAAATATATTCCACAGTATATAAATCTATCCCGTAGAAAAACCGGGATTAAAATGAAAACATGGCTTTTCCCAGTTTGCTTTATTAACTTTATGGATTATCATTTGGCCTTAATGTGTACTTTATTATTAGTAAAGATCATCACAACCCCTTTCAATCCTAAAACGTGAACAGTTAGCGAAATGGCACAGAGATTTTATTTAATTTTTAATTCGTTCGACATATGACTGGTTGTCATAATCAAACGCCTACAACATAGAACATGGCCACTGAATATAACTTTAAAATATATGAATAGTTGTTGTATGACTATACTGGGAAATTAACTTTTTTTTCTTTTTCTTTTTTTCCTTCCTAGCCCCTTTAAATTTACAGATAATTATATACAATTATAGATTCTCAGGCGAATCCATTTACAAATTATGTTTGTATTTCCTGAAGTATCGCTACATTATATACAGGTTTTGTAATTTTATAAAAATTATATAATGGGATAAACAAGTAATATATAATGACACACATTATACGTGACTGGACTGAACTGACTAATAAAGGTGATGGGGCTCACCTTTTTAATCAACCTTAAAACTAACTTACATACTAATTCTTAACCAAATTTTTCCCCGACAGTCTGTTGCCACCGATGCGGGAGGGGTGGTGGGGCCATAGTGTCAAACACTGGGTTTGTCAGGTGCTGCAACGAGTCAAAAAAACTTGATGTGTCTCCGGCGGACGAACTCACCCACCGACGGCGGGAAATTGACTTATGTTCATTAAAGGCTTTCATATATGCTAGCAACAAGTCCTAATACAACATACCTGAGAAATGGTTCAGGTGTGGTCATGAAGAATGGTTTAATTTTCTCTAGTATTCAGCTGCATGAGATTCATACACTGTACATTAATGACTGATGCGACATCGTTCTTTTGTCTAAAGGATAATTTTTAATTCGTACAGGTAAGACACGACATAGTAGAATAACGGACAACATGGAATTAACCACAAAAACGGTTAGCTTAAGAGATATGTAGAATTTGTGACATAGGATCACAGAGATTCGACAGGTTGATCGTTTTAAAGTTATGTGCTAGCCAGTAGCGACATTTTCCCTGATTCGCCTCCAAATTTTACAACTATAGTTTAGACATATTATACAAACAACGATGAAAATGTGGCCGTCCGCTTGAAGATGGATCCCACGACCGTAGACAGACCGAGACAGATACATATAGAATACACAAACACCGTCACGTGCAGGGATACAACACATAACGTGGATCGAATACAATCATACGTGCTGTACAATACAGGCTAATAACAATCTCTCCGATAATATTAATGACAGGACTGTGACCACCCGCACTTTGTCCTCTCACGTATTTAACCAAGCAACGGATTTCCATCTGTGAGCTCCGCGGGGCTGGGGAGGGTCGCTGGTTAGTTATGTACACTGCGTGCGGTCATCACACGTCTACCACATAGCAGCCAAGTGTTATGGAATATTCATGGCCTGTATTAATATGTAAGGGGCATTAATAAATATGAACAAATTACATCTAGCGGTGCGAACATGCAAAAATATAATGGAAATGTCAATACTGCCATTCATAACGAGCTATTTCAGTAATATTAGCACGTAAGCTGAAGATCCTTGTACGATCGAAAGACACTTCCTGAACGGATTGACCTTCGAGTACCTCGGAAGCATAAAAGAAAAAGAAGACAAGAAGAAGATTGGTAACACTCCTGCAGCTCTGATTAGAAGTCAACAAGCAGACCTCAGTACCATAATAATAATTTTTTTTTTATTACAAACGTTTTATTAGGATAAAATTATAATCTGCCACAATCGTACCATTGCATATAATTAAAGTGTAGGTATATATGGGATTCTACACTAGCAACATCAAGCACATCCTGTTTGCACCATTTTTGCATTCTACCATTCACTACCGATATTAATCGTCAATATTCTCCCCTCATTGCTTGTATCACTCAAGTGTCAGGTCACAAAAGTCGAATTGTCTAGGTGAGACCTCACATGTTGGCTGTTATCAGGACCGAAGTTATAGTCACCAGGCATATTGTCTATTTCGAAAGACATGTGATAAATTGTTACTATGACATACTCAATAGTTTAATACCATCGCCAACGTCCCTTCTAGTGTTGAAGGTTGCATTTATAGATATACGTCAATATAGAGTCAATTAAACCGTCAATATTTACATTATAGCTTAGCTCTTGATGGACCATTTCCCATCCGATATCACTGCATATAACAGGGAAGATATACACCTAGTTTCATATAAGAGACATTTTGCTGGCTGATACCATCCCTTGCGTGGGACGCCTGTACAAGAGAACCCTCCCCCCTGCGGAACAAGGGGAGATAGAAGATGATGCCGAAAACAGCTCTTTCCTTCCCCCGCAGTGACAAGTCATCTAAATCTCGTTAAGTTAATGGGCTTGCTCAGCTAGCAGGGAATCGAACCTTTGATTTGTCCCTCCGTTATTTAAAATCCAATGTCTCTCTGTGCTCTTTCTCTTAATGCCCTCTTCCTCCGAGTTTCTTTTCTCTTATTTTTCTCCAGTCGCTCTTCTATTTCTTTTTTCTGTTTTTAACAATGTCTCCTTCGTCCTTTTTTTTTTTATTTTTTTCCTTACCCTCCTTCTCTTCACTACCTCCCCATTTTATCTAACTCCCTCCGAACCCCGGGTCTCATTAAAATCGCATTATATTCCTCTCTCTCTACCCGCCCCGCCCGTCTTTTCCTTACGGGCCGTACATTAAATATCATTTTCTTTATGCATTACCCTCCATGTTTCGTGCCAGAAAAACCCCCTTCAAAAAAACCAAAAAAAAAACCTTCAAATAAACACACATTTCCATTACTTGAATAATGCGTTGCCTTCCTTGGACATTATGCCATGCGATGATTTAAATCTAGCATTAAATGTTGCCATCTACAAACGGACCAAATCACGCATAAGAAGGAATTTCCCTCCAGCTCTAGCAAAGCTGATGGAATAATTGCCAACAGTGCAATGCCACTAGACCGCTGAAGGGCACCGGTCCACCTTCAGCCCAACTCGCATACCATACAAGTTAAAATGAGAAATAAAATTGCTCATTACCATGAAATTATTATGCTCAATAAATATGTCAATGACTTTACTAGTAATTGCGCAAAAGAGGAAATACTTTCTCTGCCACTTTGTCAAATATTAGTAATGGTATTATTCCTTTATTCCCTGTGTATTGTAAATATAATAACTCGACTTTTCAGCATAATCTGCTTGTATAGGATTTTTTCTATGAAGCTTAATCAAAATGAACACACATACCCACTACGAACAGATAAACCCCCACTATACAGCAATGTTTAACAATTAGTGTTATTGTATCTACAATTAGTGTTACAATTATAACTAATGCAGGATATTTTGTAAGATTTTGTATATTGTTTTCTAAATTTACTCAGGTGGTTGTTACGGACATGGCGAACATAAGTGTTCGTCTCAGTCTAAAGCTTAAATTGTTTCATCTTTTTTTTTTTTTTATATATAATTTTCACAACATTCATTTGTAAAGTCAAGTTTGACACATCAAGGTCTAAACCAAATTGCTTTTTTTTATATATATATATTTTGTGCAACCACAATTTCAGATATCGACATTTAAATTAAGTTTCTTTTATTTTATATATATTTTTATTAAGAAGGTTTCTTTTCTGCTTTTCTTACTGTTCCATCTCACTTGAACAACAAAATAATCACATTACGGGTATAAGAAATTTTCAGTATAAACACGCGCATACGGACGACCTACTTACTACATGTATCACTAAAATTGTAAATATTGTCAACAATAAACCTTAAAAATTAACAGACCTGAATTTTAGGACAAATGAATACATAGTTAAATAGATATGAAAATAAAATTTAGAAATGTTTTTATTATAGATCGTAATAGGATTTAATTTATGTTTACTTAAAGACTACTCGAAACCAAAAAAAAAAATCACTAATTTTTGAAACACCTTGAGAGACATTTATAATATTTCTATTCCTTCTTCTGTGCGTGCTTTTGAAATTTAACTGTCCTTTCGGCCACATCGATTAATGGACTATGAGCTAGGCCCAAGATATTGGCCTATTGATTGGCGCTAATAGACTGTATTCAGAGATACAGACGCACAGCTAATAGACCGCGGAGAGTCTAGATAAATAAGCAAGTATCAGCCATGGATGTACTCCGAGATAGAACAGAGAGAGAGAGAGATGCAGAGAGATGAAGAAAGAGAGAGAGAGAGAGAGAGAGAGAGAGAGAGAGAGAGAGAGAGAGAGAGAGAGAGGGAGATAAAGGATAATTATTCATCCTTGCCTACCCACTCACTTACTATTCATAAGGAAGCAGGAGAGAACCCTCATTACCTATCCGCCATTCCTGCTTCTTAGGGGGGTTTCTGTCTTTTAGGGGGTGTTCGCGCAAGGTCCATGGGGGCATTTCATTGCAGATGCCGAAGGACGAAGATCTAGCTTATGACGGGTGCAGTTATAGAAACAATCATAAAGTCATGACTACCAGTTAGTCGCACAAGTATGTTTATTTATCAACGACTCACGGGTTATATGCTTTTTTCGGCAGATAATTTGTTATTCATTACTCGTGATATGAAGTTAACCCCTGCTCTTTAAAGTCATGTGTGACAAATCACGCTTAAAATTTATTGAAACTTTTATGAATCCATTAATAATTATATCCCTCGAAACCCTCTTAATACATCTTGAGATCTTTATTGTGATAAGTAAACCTAAACTACATTATAGAATTTTTTTTTCTTCCATCTACTAATTTATTAATAATCTTTATATATTTCCCATGGTGATGGATAAATTTTTATCAAGTCTTAAAGTAGAAAGCTATGTAAAATAACATACCTCATACTCTTCAAACTGAATGCGTCAAAATTGTCTAAAACGTATTTAGTAGTTCACTTTGTACACTGAACTACTAAGGTCTTACCGGCTTCACCACTTCCTAACTTCACTAAACTTGTCGCTGCGTCTCAAACTAATGATAAAGAAATGTGTCCTCCAGCCAGCTCTGCTGTACGGTGCCCCGCTATATACTCACTGGATTGACAATACAGCTAAAATTATCCAGCAATTCTAGAATGGGATCATGAGAAAAGTGGTCCGACATCTCTCAAGAGGTTAAAGAACGCCGACCTGCGAATTTATCTGCCGGAGACACATTAAGTTTTTTGGCGCGTTGCAACACCTCACAAATCCAGTGTTTAACACTATGACGCCACAACCCTTCCCGCATCGATGGCAACAGAACAGGCTGTCGGGGAAAATTAGTTTACGTCTTTATTGTTAGATGCAAGTTAGTTTTATGTCTATGACAAATGAGGTGAGCCCTATAACTTTTAGTAAATATAGTCCATTAATGTATAATAACATTATACCTTTGTACAATGCAAATCATAACTTTGTATACTAGAATTTGTATAAAATGTAACCAAGCTGCAGGAAAATAACGAAACAATTGTAAATAGATTCGTTTGTAGAATCTGTATTTTGTAACAAGGAGATATGCAACAAATAAAAAAATTGTTTACTAGCGTTCCATAGCGTCCATATTTTTTAAAAATATTTTTTTTATATGTAACTTCTTTATTGTGCTAAAATTACTATCTGCCTTATTGGGCGATAAAAGTAATTGAGATAAATGCTCTCATTCACACCATATTATCTATGACGAACATAAAGTATTTCTCACCTCTTAATAATGGCCTTTGCCTTTCTATTTTGAGTATTTATTTTATAAATCGTTAAAAAGTACAGATTTTATTTTCCCAATAGACATTTTAAAAAAAAGAAAAAAAAAAAGAAAAAGAGAAGTTTACAATAATACCAGAATCATTGTAAGAGCCATTTGACAATTTTACAACCTGATCATAAAAGTCATTCCGATGAATGGCGGTAGTGTGGAGGCAGGGGGGGGGGTGAGGGAGGTCGGCCGTTAATAAAACAAGTTGTGAACCCTTTTAAAGGTTTTAATAATAATAAATTTAAATTGCAAATATGATTTATGGCCTCCTCATTTGGTTTTCAGTTTATTACGGCAATTATCTATTTAAATTTAATGAGCGTTTAGATTAGATGGATTTCGTAATGTCTTCCCAGCAATGAGGCGGCGATGAGTCGGAGCAAATAGGATCTCGAGGCGCCACAGTTATTTACAATTCAGTTACTATTCTCTTCTTTTTTTTTTATGGAAAGTTCATTATATATTTTACAATTTACAGTTTCTAAATGGTTTTCTTCAATAATAAACTGTCGGGAAAAAAAATCAGAAAATAAGCGTACTCATATTGAACAGATTATCTGAAGAAACTAAACTTTCCTATACTTGATTTAAAATAGTTCAGCCTGGTTCAAATCTTAAGGCAGAAGAACGATGTTTCTTTTAATTAAATACAATAGCGTTCACATACGCCTTGGAAGTTTATAATAGTACATTTGGACGTGAAAGATTGAAATAAAATGATTAATAAACGAGTATCATCGTATGACCACAGGCCGAGAATAGGTTGGTATCATTCAAAGCTGTAGCGGATGAAACATCAATTGTGGATATTAACAGGACATAAAGAGGTCGATTTAATACAAAAATCCATTGCACAAAATTTCAGACTTAAAATTTTGTATCTAGTCAAAAATATATAGTCAAAACATGTGAAATTGTACATGGGAAACTAGACTAACTATGTACTCTGGCGAGACAAGGATAAAATATCTAAATACTTAATATCAACAACAAAGCTTTTATTAGGCCTGTTATAAGCAAGAATTAGCCATGCTCTTACTTTTACCACAGGTGAATGAATGAAATGAAATGAACGGTTCACCTTTACGGGTCATCTGCGCCAATGACGTTGAAAGGATAAATAAATGTAACAATATCAAACATAAGCACACATCCGGATTCCTTTATCGACATTCGTTCTTAAGTAGAGAACCAGTTCTCAGGTCGCTATAAACCGAAGACGACCGGCCGCCGGTGAGTGAATGGCATTCCTGTCCACTTCCTCGCTGAGGAGCCAGAACGGAAATTTGTAGGTCGGTTATTGCCTCCTATAGTTTATGGGCTATAATTTATGTCGGTGGAGAAGGGGGGGGGGGACGAAACAGGGGGAAAAAAAAAGAAGAAGAAAATATATGACTGAAGGCGCCCCCAACAGTCTGCCTCCCCATTTCCTCTGCAATATGTTATTACACCCATGTGTAATTGTATTTATAACTTTATTGCAATTTATATACAATACGGAACAAGCAATTTTCACTTAAGTAATAGTTGTGATTCCTCAACTGTTTTTAAGGTTAGGACAGCACAAACATAAAAACCATGCTCCATATCGATCCGTAAGGCCTTGTCTCTCACAATAATAAAATCTGTAAAATAGCAATGAATACCTTCAGTAAAACAAATACCTTTGAAAGGCCCAATGGACGAATTACTGTTATTAATATTATTATTATAGATGACTTATAGAATAAGAATCTCATACGATCTTACTTTGACTCTATAGCAAGATCATTTCATACGCAGTTAGTGAAAATTATCGAAGCTTATACCACACGTTGACGGTTAAATAGCCTAAATGAACTGTAAACATATATGGCTCATTTTAGGATTCAATAGAGAGAAATGAAAAACTACTTGAACCAAAAAACAAGAGAACCCCATTCAGGCAAATATTGAAAATGAAGGTTGAAAGATGCCACTGACTAACTTTTTATTTTTGTTTTCTTTCATAAATTTTATTCCTTAAAAAAAGGTATTTTTAACGAAATAATTTAGACACTAAAGTAAAAATGAAATATATTCTTTTTAAATGACTGTAAATTATAAACTACTATATATTGTCATTAAACACCACTAGCTACTTTTTGAGAAAAAAAATACTACGTTTTGTTTGTTAAATCATCTCAATCACTGAAAATAGACAATTTCAAAAAGGTAAAAAAAATATACAAGTATCTAAAATGTTGACAAAAATATTACAATTCTTGAATCATTGATGAATTGAAATTGGTTGAAGCGACATCCACTACAAAATTTCTATATCTTGGCTTCCGAAACTTTAGTCTTCCAAAGATAAACACTAATAAATGAAACAATATATTAATAAATGAGACGTTGAAATAATATAATAACGTGATAAGTTAAAATAATTAAAAAAAAACATAAATCACAGGCTGAAATAAGTGATATTCTCGTTTGATTTACTAAATCATTTATAAATGTATTACTAGCGCATTATTTAGTTGAGGTTCTATAAATGTATATTGCAACATATTGAGCTTTAAAAAATTTTTTTAAAAAATAAACAAGTTTACACTCGATGAAGGATTTTCAAATTAAAACGTGACATGAAATACAAGTGAAGTTTCAATTCAAGATGGTTGTAAGACGGCCAAAAATGTACCGCACTGTTTAAAATACTAGACCTAGAATTTTTATTTTTTATTTCAAAACCTCCTTTATTGATAAGTTTTACAATGAACATAAATGTTTATTTACAATTTTCTCCTCTTTCTGCGATGCGCTGATGCACTCGAAGGAGTGCATAAATATACTAAAATTTCAGATTGAAGTTAAAAAGTCAACATATATACAATACTAGGTGATGGGGCTCACCTTCAGCTTACAACCGGGAAACAAACTAAAAACTAAACCTTTATCTAGAACCTAAGACTAAAGCGTTCCTGCCGCGACAGCGTCCTGCCATCGATGGAGGAACGGAGCGGGGGTTATCGTGTTAAACACCGGGTTTGTCAAGTATTCGAGGGAGTCAAAAAATTTGATACGTCTACGTTGGATGAATTCATCCACCTTAGGCAAATCAAAGATCTCAGATCTCGTGAAGCTCACTGTTGCTCCGCTGTTCGAATGAAGTATGTCTGACCACTTTCATCAGTATACCGTTTTGAAATTGTTGGAGTCGCCGAGCTGTCGTATACGTCAGCTTACGAAAAAGCGGTGCACCATACAGCAGAGTAGGCCTGAGTAGCTGATCTACTCTTGTAGATCAGTAGCTTGGGACGCAGTGATATATTGGGGGAAGTCAATAAATGCGTAAGCCGGTAGTATTAGACCTAGAAACTTTCTTTCTAAATATAAATACATAATTTAATTAGTCTACTTAATGCAGATAAAGCAATTAAAGGAATAATGATGGTGTTAATTATATATGCCCCCCTCGTTCTGAGTGACATTCCATCTCTACAAAAAAAAAAAAAAAAAAAAAGTCGATTCAGTTAATGTTTCAATTAACCTGCTCACTAGGAAGCTTCATCAACGCCCCGCTCTTCTGATGACTATAATCATGAGATTGAGTGACATCTTATATACAGAGAAAGAAGAGGGTTCTCTTTGATGATGCCTGACATCAACGATCCGGACATTAACCACACCCAAAGTACATCTCGAGTGAGAGAGAGATGAAATTGAAAATATGATTGCGTTCGCTTTCCCCCCACGCGTGTAATCAACTGTAAGCTATATACTACAGAAATAGATCCAGTCCACAAGAGTATATTTCAGGAAGGACGGAACGAAAAGAAAACAGAGAGAAGATCTGACAGACTGAGAAAGAAAAAAAACAAGAAAAATTCACGCTCGGGCTGTGAGCCGACAAGACAACAATAAATGGACGGGACATATATAGAACTCAATCCTCCCCAATGGGCTAAATAGACGTTCTAATTACCGGACTAATTTAGAAGGGCATCAGGCATGAAGGGATAAATCATGCACAGATATGAGCATACAGTCAGGCATAGAGTCAGGCATACCGACAGACAGGCAGGTATTTCGGTACGAGGGCTATTCCTGTCCGATTGTTGGCAAAGCAGCCGAAATTTTAACCGTCCGGCAGACCCAATTTATATAAAGCTGGTTTCCCTTCCTAGCTGCCTGGATGTAATGAACGTCTCTTCTGTCTTCCATCCTCGGGGGTCGGGAGCGGTGATTTAGGGCACCCAGCAACCATGTTCCTTAGTCTGTCCGTCCTCGGGAGCTCTCATAGTTTTTTTTTATTCACTGTCAACCGAGGATTTATCTGAGGGACGACACGAAAATCAGAAAATTTGAACGGTATTTATAGAAGGGGACCATCTCGTGGCATAGTTAGAAATTTCTACAAGTACATAACTTGTAGAGCGCGCACTTTGTATACAACAGACCTTGGGAATGTCAGAGTTGAGAGTGATTTATTGATAATTTCAAAATAACAGGAGCTACATTAAATTATACGATTTCATTGGGAGCAGCATGCCGACTCATTTTACAAGGGAGACAATACATTTATAGATCCGAGTGATAGAGAAAAAATCATCGAGGTCAGAAATCAGTACTGAGTGAAATAGTTTAAGTCTAACGAGTAGAATAGTTGGGTAGGTTATTATCAATTGTATAAACAAGAAACCTTTTCGTATATACTCAATACCGTATTACTAGTATACAAGCATTTGGATTGTTGTATACATTTATCGAAAACCACAATCCACTTGTTCTGACAAATGTACTGCTGCAGTGTTAATAACTATTAATACCTTACTCCAGGTAACCTTTAATGAAGCATGCGCTCATTGTTTAAATAAATTAGTAAAATGGGTCAGGTACTAAGTTTGTTAAGACTTTTCATTTACAATAATTTCATATTTACAATAATGCGAGGGAAATAATAAAAAAACAAAAATGAGCTTTTAAATATTTTACGAAATACTTTGTCATATCTAATAAGCAAAAACATCATGATGTTCACCTTTTGAGTTAAAAAAAAATCACAAGCATTATAAAATCATCTGTCTTATAAATCTTCAAACAATCCTGATGTTGTTGTATTACTAGGATACACGCATTTTTTTCTTCCCAGCCCATTTAAATTTACAGATAATTATATCCAATTATAAATCCTCGGGTGAATCTATTTTCAATTTATTTTTGTGTTTCCTGTAGCGTCGCTACATTATATACAGGTTTTGTTATTTTATAAAAATTATATTATGGAATACACATTATACGTGATTGGACTGAACTGACTAATAAAGGTGAAGGGGCTCACCTTTTTGATCAAAGTTAAAACTAACTTACGTAGTAATTCTTAACCGAATGTTTCCCCGACAGCCTGTTGCCATCGAAGCGGGAAGTGGGGTCCGGCGGATACTTTCGCCTTTTACTAAAGGATGGAAGCAACAGTATATAACATCAGTTGTTTAACAAGTATGTTTTACATTGAACACTTTACACCCACAGACTGAGTACATAATTGTGTATAACGGATTGGTAATAGTTTTATTTTTATTTTTTATGCAGAGTGCATGAAGCGTATATAATTTTGTAAATGTGAGGGAGGTGACAACCATGTTTGATTTGGGGATCTCTGGGCAGTTTGTAAATATGGTATGAACGAGAGCATTTATCACAATTACTTATTGCCTAATAAGGCGCATTGTAATTTTAGCACAATAATAATAATTTTGTAAAAAAAAACGCAAATTCAAAATTGCCTAACTCTACAAGGTAACAAAAGGTCGGATAAGGTTACCTCATTAATATATTTTAAAAAAAATTAATTTTTTGAAATGTATTAACATAACAAGAACCGTTCAGTTGTATTTATGGCTCTGCAAGTGAAAGAGAAAATTCACTGAATGTCTAGACATTTGACAGATATGCGATGAAGCAGTCGCGCTAATGAGTAATAATTTTCCCCTAATGCCTCCATGCGTTTATAATTATAATAAATAATGAGTGAAATGAACACTGAATCATGAACGGTATATGTACACTCAGAGGTAGTAAAGAGAGGAGCGCGGGGCCGCGGGCGTGCATAGGAGCAGAAAATGGCGGGGGCGGGAGTTTTATAGGCCATAAAGGCCGGGAACAGAATGTCAACTGAAAAATTCCCGCCACCGCGCCGGACGTCTGCTGCCGAGAATTAGCAGTTTATTCCCGACCTTATTATGATCATTATTATTTTTATTGCACCGTTTCATTACCCTCCTTCCTCCGGAGTCTGCAACAGTAATAAAATATTATAAAGCGGTATTTCCATCGCGATGACATTTAAACCACCAACGATAGAAATAAAAACGACAGTTTAATTTAAGAGGAGTACTTGGGGCGCCTGTCCCCTTCTCTATCGCCACCGTCACACTACTGCTCTCATAATATTTCCCAAGTTCTGATGAAGACATAAAAGAAAATTCTTTAGTATCCATATTTATATTGCTGTTATAAAATAAATTTAACAGGGATGAGACAAAAATATCGTGGTTTAAATATGCGACACATTTATCGAAAATCACATTCCACCTGTTCTGACGAAAATACTAGTGCAGTGTTAATAACTATTAACACCTTACTCCAGATAACCTTCAATGAGGCGCGTATTGTTTAAAAAAATTAGTAAAATGGACTTTTTCTTAAAAATTATTTCATATTTACAATAATGCGAGGCAAATAATAAAAAAACAAAAATGAGCTTTTAGATATTTCACGAAATACTTTGTCATATCTAATAAGCAAAAAAGGCATAATGTTCAGCTTATGAGTTGATATAAAATCATCTGCCTGATAAATCTTCAAACAATTGTTACTTTAAATGAACGTTTTTTGTAAGAAAAAAATCTTTTTCATTTAAAAAAAAAAAAACTACGAAGGAATATTAGGGGAGGTGGGGAGGGGGGCCGGATATAATAGGAAAGACACGAAAGATAAAGATATGAGATAAGGAACGTAACGCCCTCCGCCACGGAACTGACCGCCATTTTGAACATGGCCGACGTACACTAATTACATTATGACACCTCATAGTCTTCAGAAATATATATACAAATAATAGATTATATAATAAAAAAACCCGAAGAAACATTAAATAGTGTAGAGGTTGATAATGAAATAAATTCGAAAATCAAACGTCCCTTATTGAAAACAGTCAATATGTTATCGATGTCTTTGACTCAGTTTAGGGTTAAGAAGGATTATCTCTAGAATTTAATCAATTTGTTATTAACGTCACGGCACTCTGTTAGAAGAAACAACAGCGGCAATAATAGTGGCAACAGAAATGTGAAACATATTTGGAATTAACAAATATTTTAAATTGATAGGGCATGTTTCCGCCTCTTTTTGATTTTATTATGTCATGCATTCCATGGGGCATTGAGCTAATGAGCTCTTGAATAAATTTCTGAGGAATACTCCAAAAGCGAATCTGGCCAAGTTCTTTATTCGTCTTGACAACTCCTCATCTATGGGTTTAGATCTGGACTACACGCTGGCCACTCTAAACATGGGATTGAAGCGTTTTCCAGACATCGCGAAAGAAAAACTGTACCACTTTTCAGACGAACCACGGCTTTTTCACCTCTCACCTGACGGCCGGGAGAGAGTTTGGAGAAGAATTAATGAGCTGTATATGATTGCAATATTTTCACAAAGAAGGAGCTACTATGGCGGAGGGATTACTTCGTAAGCTCGGACTCAATTAATTTTTATAGAAGGATCTCTAAGAACTGCTGGCTACGTAGAGGGCATTCTTTCGGAGGCTGTTGTCCGATTTCCACCGTACGTTGAAGACGAATTTATGCGCGATATCCCACGAGCCACACTACCTGGAAAATACTTCAAGTCGTAAACCCTATTGTTGAACGTCTACGGGATGAGTTGTCAAGGCGAATAAAGAAACGTCCAACTTTACCAGATTCCCCCAGGGTTGCCCAAATGGGTGAATAGTAAATAATTCATTCAAAACCTTATTAGGTCAATGTTCCATAGAATGCAAGCCATAATAAACCCAAGAGGTGGAAACACAACCTATTAATTTAAAATTACTTAATACCTCCGGTTTTTATTTAACTTCTACTTTTAAAATTACTAATATATTTCATATTCATTGTAAAAGTGTGTGGATACGTTTATTGGAGATCAGTGCAAATACAGAAGGGTGGCCATTTTCTTTGGCCTCTACGTGTAGTTATTATTTATTAATTGTATCTGCGGGCAAATTTGAACTCATCACCTCATCAAAAGAACATCGATTATTTTACAGATAGCAGGAATGGCATGAAGGGACCTGTATTTTATCAGCATGTAGTAAACTGTATCGGCCAAAATGACCCATTATCATAAAGGAGAATCAATTTATGTGTTGCCGGATCATTTTCTGGTGAAATGCACCGTCTAAAGGCCCCTTAGAACATTTCACAAGTCACAATTGCATTTACAACTCGAAATGAATTTCGGTTCATTCTGAACTCCCCCTAAAATACCTACTTTGATTTATAGAGTAGAATTTATGACAAACCGCTAAGGTATCATACATATACAATTGCCTAACTTGACTCTTAATAACTGAAATAACATTATAACTTTCTATAGCTATAAATCAAACTAAATCATCTTTTATTATCACTTTTTTTTCTGTTATCAGATACATCTTGATGCCAGATCCAAAAAAAAAGAACTCTACTCTAATGAGCCAACCTCCCAAAGGTGCAGGGCAGCCCCTCTGTCGCCACGACGCCGCAAGGTGTGAAGGTACAAAAGTTTTTGGCAGCAGCTGCGTGTTAATAAGACCAGGCAGGAAACATATAATGGTAGATTTATATTACAGGTCATACATCGTTTATTACATGATCAGTAGAAAATGTACGCGGCATCATTCACACCGGACGGGATGCAGTTGACACTATAAAACGCATTTTGGCGCAATCTTAGCCGATCTATGTCCGTTGTCATTTATCCCTTCGTCTTCATGAAATGCACACTCCCATAGAACTTTCTACATATTAATCGCTTATTTTCATTCCAGCTTAATGGGAGAATTATAAAATCAGGAAACTTTTTTTTTGCGTGAGAAATGTCCAAAAGTTAACATGACATGTAGCGTTAATAATATTTATTCTGTTCATACATTATTTTAATTTCACGCCGGATATACAAAAGGACATGATAATTATCTCGAGTAGATGTATGAGTTCTGTTATGGTCCGACAGAACGAAACGCCATTTTTCTTTTTTAAAGACAATTCTGGAAACGGACATGCCATCTTAATTTACCTTACGTTATATTATAAGTTAATGTAAATTATTCTCTATACGGCTTTGGAATGAATAGCAAGAGCGCCAAGGCCTGAAAATGGCTGAACTTCATAAAAATCCTACGAAGAAAATATCAGAAAAAAAAGTCTACAATAGATGAAACTTTTAAGGAAATGCTGAGAGGAAGAGGGTCTTCTTCAGAATGCTGGAGTCATGGCGCCTTCTGGAAGAAAACGTTCGTAGGACTCACATGTACTAACATTCTAATCAATGTACTGTCTTTAACGTTTACATAACCTATGTAATGTCTCGCAGTCATGTCTTCAAACAGGTTAAAGACCACAAGAGGTTTTTCCTAGCGTAGCTTTTAAAGGAAACAAGGCTGGCTTAGAAGAATACAAATATATTTTATAATCCACAATTGATACTTGATCAAATTTAAATTCGTTTCAGATGGAAGTTTCATTACATTTCCATGTAAGTTACCTTGAAACATTTTTTCGACTTGAAGACATGAGTTTCTCCCGAGATAATTCAGTGGGAAAGTGAAATCTAGGAGGGCGTTATTTGAAGCTTTCCCGTGCATATCTCATTTTTAATTAAGGGCTAGAAAGGGCCCTCAAATAGCAGGGCATTAGCGCCCGTAGCAAACTGAGCGAGAGCGAAGCCCACAGACGACACACACATTGGCGCTTACACCGCAGTGTGAGAATTAATAAGGTAGCAGATGTGTGGGTCCCACCCCTACAGCCCCAATCCCACCTACCTGCGCCTCATCGCTAATAATGCACAAACCCTCACCCACCACCTCCCCAACAATCGATATGTAATAATTCCCCGGGGGGGGGGGAGGACATGTATATCTAATTACTGGTTTAACCCTTCCTTGAGGGGGGGAGTATGGAGCCCCCCGCACATTACAAACGTTCGATAATGGGATTTCGTCAATGCCCCCTGGGTCCTGTTGGCGGTCGCACCGATTGCAATCACAGTGACTGTAATATTGGACACTCTCACCCTATCCAAACAATACTGGAAATACGCAAACAACTAATAAACAAATAGAACAGTTTGAAACAATTTTACAACATCTAGTGGAATGCTGTATAATCAGGTCAGGAAACTGTGACTCACAGCGAATTCCCCGGTAGTGAATGATTGACCTAATCCACACAAACCTCTTTGATCATGTATGGTGAGTGAATGGACATGCCTTACAAGGGCAGTGTAAGGTGATTATGCCAACTACTACAGCTAAAAAACCATTTTGAGATGGATAAGGTCCTCTTCACTAGAACATACCAAAGTAATTTCGGTTTTGTAGTGTGAAATAAAACTCAATTTTTTCCTATACAAAATATGAACTTGAATCAGTCAAATATCTTTCGTTCTGTTCGATTACCTTTTGCCATCTTTCTGGTAACTTTATGATCTCGCGCTCATAGGACTTCTGGTCCTTATCGCCAAAAAACTCAACTATGTGCGATTTGAGACATGACCTCATTACTGATATTTTTACCATTTAAGAAGTTTTGTTAACTTCCAATGATAATCCGATGGTGCAAGGTCGGGGATGTATGGGGGATGCGACATCACTTCCCAACCAAGCTCCAATAGTTTCGTACGTGTTGCTAAACATGTGTGAGGCCTCGTATTGCCGTGGCGGAACCCGAATATCGAGCTACTTAACAAGTCCAAGAGGTCTTAAATGATTTTCAATTGTTCTGTGTGAAACATTCAACTGATTGGTCATCATCAACTTCAGAATGTCGACTAGAACGTTGGTCATCTTTCAGTGAAAAATCTCCAGAACGAAATTTTTTGAACCAATTCTGACACGTGCGTTCTGTTAAACAATCAACACCATAAACTTCACATATCTCTTTGTGAGCCTCAGCCACTTTCTTGCCTTTATGAAAATAAAGAATAAAAATGGTTATTTTTGCACTCGCATGTTAAAACTGACCGTAAACTGACAGTTGTAAAGAAAATTACACCGAATTTCTTTCTATATCAACCAACCTAAAGGTATCGACTACTAAATTTCAAAATAAAAAAATTGTAACAATGACAAAAGAATAACGAAGCAAACATAGCTCTATCTACTGGTGCAAACCAAAATCACTTTCTTGCCAACCCAATAAATAGTAAGGCAAAGAACTCGAGGAAACGAACCTTTAAATCTAAAAAAAGATTTAACCAAAGAGAATCGTGCAAGTGAGCTCAATCGGCAGAACTCCTGGATGTTGCGGAAGGACTGGGATTGAATCAATTTGTTCAGTCGTTGATTTAAAATGATTAATAATAGTTAACGTGAATATATTCCCTATAAATGCTATGCAGAGTGGCCATTACTGAAACCTACGAGCCTGTAACATGCTAAACTAAACAATTTTATATTTCTAGCTTAAAAATGACACTTAAACAAACGGAATACAAAGATAAACATAAATATACTGGCAGACGATTTTAGATTTGAGATATACTACACCATGTTCGTACATAGTGAGGTACATATGTACAAGACAGGCATAGGACAATACTTGCCTTGGAGATACCGATACAACCTACACAGTCTCGAACTGCCGACCCGGCGTTGCCATATCAGAACACAGGCGATAACCACTTCCTACATACTCCTTATCACTATACAACATTCCTCTTCGTGTGCTCACTTCACTTACTCCAGGTATACGGGGGTATAGAACCAATAACAGGGGCGTTAGCAGCGAACTGTGGCTGAACTAGCGGGGAGTTAAATCAATGGACAACATTTTAGTTCGCTTACCGCATAATAACTTTAGTGTTTAGTGTCAATAAATGGATGACAATCCGATTCATCAAATGGACATAGATTGTAGATGGATGTTTGGACCAAAGTCCTAGATAACGAGAAAGTTAATAATCATTAACAAAAGTAAACTACAAAAGAATTCTAAAAATATTCTAACCAAAGATAAACAGGTATTTATAACATGGATATAACTATATCAAATCTAGAATGTAAAAAGTTCTCGCTAGCTTCCTACAACAGAGAAAGTGTGCAAAATTAGTGCCGCTATAATGGTAGAAAATCTAAATTAATGTGAGAAATTGATTGATGAATATTGGAGTGAGTAATGTAATAATAGATAAAAACATTTTCTGTGTCTCCACATCTTTATTTATTTTCACCCGAACTAGTAGCTAGTATCTTTGAGTTATTTTCAGCTCGAACTCTTGAAAAAGACGGCGTATTACGGCGAAAACGTTGGGTTATGAATCTGGCTGAAGGTGAAATCCTGGACGATAAAAGGTCTACCGTGCTAGAAGGCCCTGGAGAAGAGGGAATAAAGTTTACCTTATGATAAAGACCTGAGGGTAATTCATTACAAGTACTATCGGCTATTGGCGAAGTTTTGCCGATAAATGGGACTTGAACAAGACACACATACTTGAATGGCGAACGGCAGGCAACAAGTAGAAGATGGCCAGTTTGATCTCTGCTAACTGTCCATACATCATCCCACTCAGTGTATCGTCTTTAAAAGCATAAGAAGTACTCATAGTTTTTTTTTTTGTTTTTTTTAGCATATATAGTATATATTATTAATAATAATTATAATGCATAAACGAGCAGCTCTACTTTCAAAAAGGTACCCCAGATCGAGTTTCGTCTGCCTCTCTTTCAGTTCATATGTTCATGCGGTAGCTAAAGCAAAAATGACCTATTAAATCTGAAATTGTGGCATTTGAAAAAAAAAAAAAACTTATAAAAATTATTATCAACAAAAAAAGTTTTACTGATCTGTGATGCCAACATGGCATGGTGCCCTGAGCAAGTGTATTTACTTATCATGTACACCATGAACATCAATAATTACGCATTCATTGATAGAATGGCAGGATGGTCTAGAGCTTAGAGTTAGACGAGGTTCACCCGAATTTGTCTCAAGAGGAGTAATAGCCTCTCCAACGCTTCTTATTAAAAATCGGCCGTATTCTATGTGTTCAATATGGGTAGTATCGTATTCTATATTTTCAATATGGGTAGTATCGTATTCTATATTTTCAATATGGGTAGTATCGTATTCTATATTTTCAATATGGGTAGTATCGTATTCTATATTTTCAATATGGATAGTATCGTATTCTATATTTTCAATATGGATAGTATAATGAAACGTAAGACGGAAAAAACTACTTTATACAAGGGTAAGAAGCCAAGAGGTACAAGTTACTTAAATAGAGTTTTTGATTATTTCAAAATTCAACACCAACATTCCAGGGATATGCACTAAAACCATTACTAAAGACAGACCAAGGCTCAAGAAGGACTTCAAGAGGAATATATCAAAATGATTTAATTTTCAACTGCGTTCTCACAAAAAAAAAGCATGAAATTATCACTTGTTAGTTTCTCACCCCCATCATAAATACCTTATCGCTCATTCCAGGTGCTTTTGGATGGCTTAAGCAATCATTTTCAAGTGTTCAAAAAATATGTTAACGCAATGGCCGTTTCCGTATAACTCTACATGCTCACGTATAACTTCTTCATTGCGATAAAATTACAATCTGCCTTATCAGGCTATAAGTAATTTACAATTTGCATTCACTCGCTCATTCATACAGTATTTACAAACAGCCCATAGACCTCCCAAATCCACATGGTCGTCACCTCCCTCGCATGCGAAAGAAGAAGCGAAGCCTTGGGAAGTCCCCCACGCTCCTCCGTCAGCCGCGTCACTAGATAAGACCCAGCGGAGACTGACCAAGAGCGCGAGAGCCACAGACGATCAGGACATGATTGGAGAAGCAGGTCATTACCAGGAATCTCACTGTCACGTATCTCATTGTAGCAGGCCACGAGGCCACTGCCGTTTTAGTCTCCGAGAAGGATTGTGGGGATGAGTGGTCCAGTGCAAAGACTATGCTAGGGGATTAGGGTGGTTGGATAGGTCACTATGGAATTTCACGAACTTGGAAGGGAAGAGTTCAAGAATGTAGGGTATATTAAGATCGTTATGAAGGGGGCATTTACTATTGTTCGCGGGACTTCTGATTGAAAGATCCTAATGACTCTAAAGAAATCGCTATTGCGGTATCAGTCCCACTATTATTCATAATTAACAGCCAAAGAGAAAAAATATTCGCAAAACGGTCATAATATCATGTTCGGAACAGGACAGCTTAGCTGCCAAACTAAAGAATTATTTTAATCCTTAAACGATTATGCAGGGAGCAAAATTATTTATTTATTACTGATATTTACTTAATAATTTTTTTTCACTCAGAACGTCTAGTACATAAGGACAAAAGTCACAGAAATATAATCTTTGTCCCCTTAGTTACTAGAACAATCAAAAGTAAACAAATTTTATAATTTGCTGGTAACTTCAGCAAAATTTGTTTTGTTCTCTTGTTTTTTTTTTATAAGTAAATAGTTACACTAAATAATTACCGGAGAAATCAGACGGACCGAATGTACAAGAGGTAATGAGAAATCAGGTCCATTAATCAATTCTACTCGGCTCGACCGTTTCTTTCTTTTTCTTTTATTTTTTTTATTTCTTTGTTTCTTGCCTTGCTCTTCCAGTATCGTGAGCCTACAACAACCGGTCTTGAGCGCCGTATCATGTTAAACTTTAATAACAAAACAATAAAAAAATAAATAAAATATAAATGATCCTCCTTAATAGAGAGAGAGAGGACCACTGAGCGATGGTAGGATTTAGATGGGAAAAATACTGAATCAAAAATAAAAGCAAGCAGCTCGCGGTCACGAATGAGCATAGATAGAATGAAAATATTAACAGGCAATTTATGATTGACGGAGCACGGTGTAGAGATTGAGGTAACCTCTTCACGATAAAAAAAACAACTAACGATAGATCCCTAAGTATATATAAAAGGCGCCCCAGAATTAACGTAAGGTTTGAATTTGCCGGCATTTGTGCAGTAAAGTGCTGGCAACCCTAAAAAAAAACAATTTGACAGCTGACAGTTTAGGATTAGTAAAAATGGAGCATTACACGATAGAATAACGTGTCTTTATATTCTCAAAAATAATGAAAGTTTGGCGGCCGCAGTTCGAAAATTTCATACAAGATATGGTCGGAATAGTGTTTTGACTTCATCAACTCTGAAGAGATTAATTGAAAAATTCAGGTCAAAGGTGTATTTCAACAAGCCCACAACCACCCGTGCATTAAAAGAGGAAATTTAACGCTGCATCAACGAAATTCAACTACATTTATGCCAAATGGTCATGGAAAATTTCGACAAAAGATTGCGTATGTGCCAGCAAAGTCGTAGAGGCCATTTGCCCAATGAGTTATTCCATAAATAACCCTATCCTATTCACTTTATAATTCAATAAAAAAATCTATTTAAATCAAATCTTCCGTTAATTCTGGGACACCCTTTATATATTGACGAAACGTGACAACGTTTTGGGAAAAAAAAATTGATTATTTATAGAATTCCCTTCCAAGTTTATGAAATTCCACAGTAGCCTTTCCAACCACCCTAATCCTGTAGCACAGTCTTTGCACTGCGCCACTCATCCCTATAATCCTCCTCGGAGACTGAAACGGCAGTGGCCTCGTGACCTGCTATAATCGCGTGACAGTGGGAGTCCTGGCAATGGCCAGTTTCTCCAATCATGTCCTATTGTATGAATGAGCGAGTGAATGATGACTGTAAATATGGTATGAATGAGATCATTTATCTGTATTATTATTGCCTTATAAAAGGCAGATTGTAATTATTGCACTAATGTACGAATAACATTAGTTCTCGACTTGTATTTTTGATGGTATGACTATCATCTCTCCTGGGAATCAAAGACTCCAAAACCTGATCTGATGTCGAGATGCATTTATGACGACTGTCCCATCCTTAACGTGATCCCGACGAAAAAGACGCGAGAACTGAGAGGCGCTGATGTCCGAGTGGACAGATACATCGACATAGGACATTAAAAAAATAAAAAAATTGAGAAAGATGGATCGTTCTCAGACAGCTCTCGAGAGCTCTATATCAATCAGTTCTCCTTGTTCGGGGGGGGGGGGGGCTTTAACCCCAATATGCCCCCCTCCCGCGTAATTCACATTCCCCATTATTTATTCACAATCCATAATACATCGACAGTAGTCATGAATTGCTTACAGGACCAATCACGAGATAATAGGCGTACTGCCATGATGACATACTTTGCGATAATCAATAGATGCCGATTAATTTATAAACATCAATAATGGACTACTATTGGCTAAACACGAAAAGATATTAGAAAATAGTACAATACATACAAATTACAGAAATATGTTACCTGAATAAGCGGTGGTATAGAAACAATATGCGGAACACTTACCTGAAACAAAAAAAAATAAAAAAAATTAATATTTAAAAATAGAATACATTTATAATAATAATTTTATAACAAATTAAATATAAAAAACTTATATGCAAAGTAGTGCTATTTAACCGTTCGGTGCGCTGATGGCGCGAGACCCCCTTTTTTTAACTTTTGTAATAAAACAAAATACAAACTTATAACAGTAAATTAAAGACCACGATTAATTATTGAAATAGTAAGGTACACACAGAACCGGACATGAAGTTCTAGGGCCCACTGACTGGGATACATATTTGACCCTAAAGGGTTATAATGTGAGGAATTGCAGTTAAGTTTAAACCGATTTGGACTCCTTAAATAGTAAACGTTTAGAAGTTTTTCTTTCTGTACGAGAGAACAGTTTTTCAACAAACGTACTAATTTTTTAGGCAAAATAAAGTAACTTGCTCAATACGCCAGAACATTAAGTCAACAACAAGCTGTCAGAGGTACAACAACAAAGAGGTTTGTATGGACATATTGGGCTGAGGAGTCAACCGCAACAAGCTTAAGACCGTGTCATACTCGCACTCTTCAGAACTTCATCCAGTCCTCAGGTAAACTAGTTTTCGCATTTTTGTACAAGTATCCTTGTCTCTCTCTAGCGTTTCTATTTAGTACATCATTTCATAGCAACAAGCAACCATCTGGTGAGATTGTTGCTTGGGAAACAGAAAAAAATTATGTACGCTAGCGAGGAGTGGCAAAGTTAGCTATTAAAGGTTATAAATTAATTAACAACTTTATTATGATAAAATTACAATCTGCCTCATTGGGCAATAATAATTGTGATAAATTATCTCATTCTCACATATTTACAATTTCATTCACTCACTCATTCATACAGTATTTACAAACAGACCAAAGACCTCCAAAATCCACATGGTTGTCACCTCCCTCGAATGAGAAAGAGGAAGCGGAGTCCCCCACGTTCCTCCGTCAGATTAAAGATTATAAACAAAAAAAATCGTGACATCATGATCAAATACAAAAACATTGTTGATGAGAACCCAATCGGTGCATTATAGCAACCTAAGCCCAATTTCCCAAGAGGCTCTCCCTTCTATTTATTTATATATTAACTGCTAACAATAAAAAATTTTTACTAACTTTCTATATTAATATTATTTCATCCATTTGACTTATTGATGTTACCATTTGGAAAATAGATTCGGGATTGTTTTAATTACCTATTTATAGAATATAAATAATGGATCGCGCTTATTCAAAATAGCGGGCTGCCAAGCACGATCAAATGTTGTTTTTACGTCGAAAAACATTTCGATGTTGCTGTAAGTTATTTGACGGGTAAATTATATCATTTAAATAAAACATTTATGTTTTTTATACTGACGATTACCAAGACTCCGCTTCCTCTTTCGCATGCGAGGGAGGTGACAATCAGATGGATTTGGGAGGCCTCTGGGCTCTTTGTAAATACTGTATGAATGAGAACATTTATCACAATTACTCATTGCCTAATAAGACAGATTGTAATTTTAGCACAATAAAGACGTTTCAATATGTACTGACGATAGCAAGCCTGTATGTACTAGCCAGTTCTACAAAGAAGTAGGCAATACCTCACATCACAATTTTTTTCAAGATATATAATTTTCTTCGTGGAGATGAATTATAGTGTGTTGGAAGAAGAGGCAAAAGCTGACAGATCCGCTGAACTTGGGCCCGCAGGTAGTGGAGAGGCCCTGAGCCTGTACTAGCGGTCCAGACTAACACTGACAGCCATCCATCTGAGGGCCTGATGTTTTCGGACTGTCTGTCTGTGTATTTAGATACAGGGCCTGCACTACAGTTGCCACTACACCTAGCGACTCAACTATTTGTGTTTATACCCACAGTTCCCGGCGAAGAATCGTCACAGCCCAGGTTATCCAGTAGCCACAGATTCACTATTTGATCCGCCAGGGGGTAGATAAGGCGCTCAAACAAAAGCCTCTATGTACTTCCTGGATGTCTTGTATTTACTCGGTAAACAATAAACTTCCTTAAAAAAAAAAAAGGTGGGATTCCACGCAATATCACACTATCTAGTCTCTTATTGTGTACTCTTACAGCAGGATGTGTTCCATTATCTAGAAGCTGAGGTCTGTGGAAAACAGGAATTTTCTACGGGGCAAAGATTTGCACAAAGATGCCTGAATATTTTTCCAGAAACCATTCCCCCCTCCCCAAGAAAAAATATAACAAACATTGAAAAGCGATGATGTAAGCTACAACGAACGGCACGATGCAGACAGACATATTATATCGAAACGTTGTCCATTACAAATTTGATAAAAGCCTAACAATTCTTTCTTAATAATCTTAGCCGATTTCCAAACCTCATCTACTTGACTCGTTGCAGCACCTAACCAACCCAGTGTTTAACACTATGACCCCATCATTCCCGCATCGATGGCAACAGACTGTCGGGGAAAAATTAGGTTCAGAATTAGTATCTAAGTTAGTTTTAAGTTTGATCAAAAAGGTGAGCCCCATCACCTTTATTAGTCAGTGATTACCAATCAAGTATAATGTGTATCATTATACTTGTTTATTCCATTATATAAATTTTATAAAATAACAAAACCTGTATATAATGTAGCGACGCTACAGGAAATACGAAAATAATTTGTAAATAGATTCACCTGAGGATCTATAATTGCATATCATTATCTGTAAAATTTAAAGGGGCTAGGAAAAAAAAAAAAAAAAAAATCAAATTTATGTAAACCTTCAGTAAGCTCTACTGTACCATGATATCCACACCTCAGCCGAGGTCTACCACACTCCTCAATTCCTTCACCCAACCTTCAAATAGGTCTCTCCTAGTTAAAGGATCCCTTTCACTCCTATAAATCCTATGTTATTTTATTTTCCCCCATTCCTCTTCTCAAATTTTGAGATATGAAAAAAAATAAAAGTGTATATACAATAATGTTAAGCATTCATTTCCCAGCAATAGTTCAAAACTTGACTATTTCTAGTGAGCGTAGCAATTAATTAAACTTTATCTAGAAAAACTAAACCTAGGGTTTTGGTTTATATTCAGGTCAGGAGAGGTATGGTCCATTAGTGTGGAGGATGAGGAATGTCGAAAACACGTTATCTCCCCGGGTCCATCTGGCGCTGAAGAATCTCTAGGCTGGGCACCACACACAGACGAGTGGTGACATACGACACCGGCCACAAGGCGAGGATCGATCACAGATGATAAAGGCAGATATGGCCAGAGTATGCCGTTGACTCGAGACCTACATATGAAGGGAGAGTCTGCCTAGGGTGCATAGTGCTGTGTCGGCGGAGTTACAATCTTATTCTATACCACTCTTGTACTCTTCCGGTTTCTAGAACTCCCTCGGGAATAGAGGGACGAGGAAGGCAATTTATTAGACGGCAAACTGAATCAGGGATACGGTCAATCCAGAGTATTTTCGACTATCGGCTTTTTTCCTACCACCTCCTCTACTTCACAATCATAACAAAATAAAGAATAAATTGAATTACTCATGACAGAGTTTTGTAAGTATAATCCCTGATTTAATAGCGAGCTGATATATATGTACAATCTTCCCCAGAAGGGAAATAGATAATTGTGATAGAAGAGGACATTCATAGAATTTTTATAGATATACATTCATTCAGAACACGAGCGGGGAAAGTGACCAGTGTCACAACTCTCAGTGATTAAATATTTACAATATATCAAGAGGCCCATCCGCTCCAATCTCCAATAAGGATAGTAAGGATGGGTGATGCTTGATAAGTAATCTTGGAGGTTAGGGTAATTACTGGTGGTACACTAGGACCTAATGCAGACATGTAGAATATCCACAGACGCTCAGAACATGATGGGAGAAACCATTGCCAGGACTCCCACTGTCACGTATTTATAGCAGGTCACGAGGCCACTGCCGTTTCAGTCTCCCAGGAGGATTGTAGGGATGAGTGGCGGTGTCTAATGGCCGTGCTAGGGGACTAGGGTGGTTGGCTATGTTACTATGAAACTTGGAAGGGATAAGTTAAAAAATGTAGGGTATTTTAAGATCATTATGAAGGGTTTTGTTGCTGAGGTAATAAGGGCCATTTAGTATTGTTCTCAGGACTTTTGATTGAAAGGATTGGATACGCTTTAAGTTTCTACTTTTTTGCTGTCCCCCATAGCTCTCTATTCCGTATGTCTAGATTGGCTTCAGTAAAACTTTGTAGAATAGCAATTTATTTTCTATTGACAGATTGGATGTCTGTACAGTTGTCCAAAGCGTCTGTTTAGCTCTTGTCTTTTTAGCCTCGTGTGGGTTCCAGGTCAGCATTTTGTCGAGATGAAAGACTTAATACCGTACAGTCTCGGACACAGGGAGAGGAATGGAATGGAACCGAAGTTCAATGATTTAGAGACAGTTTATTGACAACTGAGAACCAAATCCGACGAATTCTTCGCTTTTAAGTTCATGGAGTTTTACGTTTTGATTGTAAACAATTTATGAACGTATACAAGAGATACTTATGATCGTCTGTAATTGTTTCCTTAGACGTAGTCCAACCTCCTACACAGGATGTCTTATCGATTATTTTAATGTTTTTCCCTTCGTTAAAAATGTACAGGAAATACAAGAGCATTAGCTTAAATCTAAATATAAATACATATATATCGATTGGGTGGAAATTTTTAAACGTTCAAATGAGGAAGAGCTATGTTACTGGTTTAAATAGTCTGAGATGAAGGAATGTTGTCGCGTTCCTAGAACATGTGGTAGACAGTTGGGTCAGATGCCAGAGGTGCTAGTAAGGAGAAGAGCTGTGAAAATGTCCAAAGGTCTCGTGTCATTCCCACACGTCCGGTTAGAGAAGTAGCAATAATTATTTTTTCTTCAAAAACTGATGAAATTTACCAGTATAGCACCATCGGAGCCTAGTTTCCTGATTTATTTATCAAATAATACACATGTTACGACAACAAACAAAATTGTCGAATTTGGGACGACAGCAATCCACATGAGATCTATGAGCACCCGATCCCAAAAAAGTCACTACTTGGTGTGGATTTTGGGCTGGCGGCGTCATCGGTCCATATTTCTTTGAGAACGACGTTGGCAAGGCCATCACCGTCAACGGCGAGCGCTATAGGTCGATGATTACCAACTTCTTTTGGCCTGAATTGGATGATATGGACACCAACGACATGTGGTTTCACACAGCTCATGTCACACTGGATATTCTGCACGAGCGATTTGAGGGCATGGTCATCTCACGTGGAGGTGATGTGAACTAGCCACCGAGATCGTGCGATTTGACTCAGTTAGACTTTTTCTTGTGGGGTTTTCTCAAGTCACTGGCCTATGCGAATAAGCCCCAAATCACAGCGGCCCTCAAAGCCAACATAACCCATGCCATCGGTCAAATTCAGCCTGATTTGAGCGCCAAAGTCAGGGAAAATTGGACATTTCGGATGCACGCCACCCAGCGAAGCCGCGGCGGACATTTGCACGATGTTATATTCCATACATAATGGCATCGATAGGCCTTTCACACGAATTAAAAATTTCAATGATATCTGACACACACTTTGTTGTATTTAAATTTAAATACAGGAAGCGCTTAATGAAAGAGCCGTTATATATATATGTCAAAACAGACACATTTGAGAATAGAGATTCGTAAAGAGACGGACAGCTGATTGCCAGTAGGAACGCCTTGACCGCAGCGTGACCCAGTTGCATGAGAAAACGTCGGCGCAAACGTGTCCCCTTGAGGCTCACCTGCGCGCAGGCAGCACATAAATCTTGTGTGTGTTCGCGAGGCTGGGGCCTAGTATTGCCTCACCTGTAATTTCCATAGGCTCTCGTTAGTGGCTCCTGGTGCCCTACGTATCTCCTGTATCTATAGGCCAACTGATCTATAAGCAGTAGCGGCATTGATACAAATTTAACGACCCAACTATCATGTCTGACAGAGAGGAAAACACACAGACCAAGTACAGGTTCAAGTCTGATAACGTACCGTTCACATTATTGGAGCTACGTATCTGCTTAAACCTTGAAAATAGTCAACTGCGAGTTCATATTCAGCAATGAATGTATATTTGAGTAGAACGGTTGAGAAATCGGTTTAGGTTATTAGGTTCCAGAAACCTATATATGTCGTCATCAGCTCCTGGTAAGAAGAGAAGAATGAAAGAACAAAAATAAGTAGATAATTATTTATTATCTGTTAATTCCAAGCAAAACAAAGTTGATTAGAAAACCACATTTTAGTAGTAACTACCTATTTCTGTGTCAAATTGCTACTGATCATGTTTAGCACTCCGAAAAGTTTCTTGTTGCCAGGGCCTTATGCACGCCGACATGTTATCACCAAACAAACCAAGTTCATCTCCCATCAAGCTCTTCAACTCATAAATAATAGACACTAATTTACATTGATAAATATATTAATGTTTGCAGGGAGGGCACACCAAGCAACGGGTGCAGGTCGGCGTTCTTCAACCTCTCGAGAGAGGTATGTCGGACCACTTTTGTCATCATCCCATCCTGACTTTGGTGGTATTATCAGTCAAGTGAGTACATAGCGGGCCACCGTATAGCAGAGCTGGTCGGAGGACACATTTATATATCATCAGCTGGAGAAAAGTTGGGTGAAGTGCGAAAGCCGGTAAGAGCTGTGTAGTACTTTTTCTAGTAACAAAATAGAACGTTTTAAATTTTATGATTCATAAGGTGAACCACATCACTTTTTATACATATATAGACAATGAATGTATAATGTACACAATACCTTTGTAACGAAGGACATACAATATTGACCTATTGTAAATAGATTCATTTATATATAATCTATATTGAATTCCATAATTTATAATAACAAGGGGATATGAAGAAAATGGGTAGGGTTTTCGGTGTTTTTCAGGGATGGTGGTTAACGCCAGTTCTTTCTGCGCTGTTTTTGAATCACCTTTTCGTCTATATCACAATGTTTTTCTAATTATCAATGCCTTTCGTACTAATATGAAGTAGAAGCATACAAGAAAAAGGATAAATTAATTTTGAAATTAATGCTCCATTGCACTATACCATCTTATGGGAAACGAATGGTTCTAATAACGAAACCGTATCAGGCTTCATTCTATTTCTAATTCTATTTTGTAACAGATTTCTAGTGTAAGTTTAATATAACTGTGGAATCCTCGAACAAATTAATAGTATAATTTTTCACTGATAGCGTTGACTTGAAGGTCTAAGCAACGAGGTACTTCTAGTTACACACCCATCTAACATGGCCACTAATCTCGCCGAGAAATCAGTACGTAGTTGAAAAGCGAAGTAATTGCTCTCTTTCCAGCAGTAAATAAATCGTATATATTCTTTTATTTTTTTTTAAACACTTGATAATCCGTACGAAACCACCAACCTTACCATGGAAAGAAAATACTTATTTAAACATAAAGCAGTTATAGCGATTACTTCGCAGCCGTGAACGTTATATATAAGATGCGGGACGCACACAATCTTTAGTCGTTACGATGCGATTAGCTACGCCCTTCATAAAGCGTAGCACCGACTCCGGCGAGAGCGCGGAATGTGAAAGAGAATTAAAAGGAAAAAGACACTCGACCTATTTGACTTTCATCCCTGTATAATGTATTTGCTCATAAGAGATAAAATGAAGAGTAATGGAGGAAGGCAGGCTCTTAACTGTTCCTGAGACCCGGAGTCATTAACGGGCATTTCGGTCGTAACGACTAGCAGCAGTCACTGAGAGAGGCTGACATATCTTTGACGAGGGTACTCTCTTTCTTCTTGCAGGCTAGTCCAAAGAGAGAGGTTTTACTTTCCAACAGGTACCAGACAATTTGTTATTCCTCTGTCCGTCCGCCTGTGTTAATCTTATACAAGTTGGATAAGTTTCAAAACCGTACAATTTTAGTTTGATAAATACTACTTGCTCACAACAGATTTCCTAACCCTGGCACAAAAACTGAACATATATACATTGAGGTTGGCAAGAAAGTAATTTCGGTTTTTTAGTGTCAATTAAAAAACTCAATTTTTTCTATACAAAAAATAATCTTTAACCAGTCAAATATCTTCCAATTTGTTCGATGAATTTTTGCCATCTTTCTGCTAACTTCATGATCCCGCGCTCATTGAACTTCTGGTTCTTATCAGCCAAAAACTAGAACAGGTACGATTTGAGGTCATCGTTACTATTGAAATTTTCACCACTTAAGAAGTTTTGTTAACCTCAAAATAAATGATAACCTGATGGTGCAAGGTCGGGGCTGTATGGGGGATGTGACATCACTTCCCAACTAAGCTCCAATAGTTCCTTACGCGTGGCTAAAGATGCCTCGCATTGTCGTGGTGGAACCCAAATATCGTGCTTCTTAACAATTCAAGACGTCTATGATTTTCAATTGTCGTGTGTGATACATTCAACTGTTTTGCAATCTCTCACACAGTTCAGTGACAATTCGATTCAATTATGGCTTTCATTTTGTCATCATCAACTTCAGAAGGTCGACCAGAACGATGGTCATCTTTTAGTGAAACATGTCCAGAACGAAATTTTTGAAACCAATTCAGACACGTGCGTTCTGTTAAACAATCAACACCATAAACTTCACATATCTCTTTGTGAGCCTCAGCCTTAATGAAAATAAAATGTGTCGAAAATGGTTATTTTTGCACTCCATGTTAAAACTGAACCTTAAACTGACTGTCGTAAACAAAATTATACGGAATTTGTTTCTATAGCAACCTAAAGGTATCGACTACTAAATCTCAAAAGAAAAAAATTCTGATATTGACAAAAAAATAACGAAACAAACATAATGCTATCTACTGGTGCAAACCGAAATTACTTTCTTGCCAACCCAATACTTACTCGTAGTATAGTGCTCTTCCCTATGTCAGAAATACCTTAGACACAAACTTACGAATTTCTGCAGACATATTTATCCTTATCATGGACCAACCATTCCATCGAAAACTATGCGGACACCCGAAACCTCACATGTAATACTTTAACTAGCATCCTCCACCCATAGCATACCCCATTACCTGATACGTCACGACGACTCCTGAGGAACTGAAATAGGTTTTAAACAAACCCATAATTTAAATGAGCTGCCATCGACGGAATCCTTCTCCTTGTGATGTCCTTTGTCAGATTTCATTCATTTGTTAATATTATTCAGTCATTCACCAGTCTCATACGCTGGTTGCAGTATTGTTTTTCTGTATACAGTCGTGAATATACTGGTTTAGATACGTCGGAATTAAAGAGATTTTCATAGCGAATAACCACTATCAAAATACAAGTTGTACCACTAAACGACATGTAGAAAGAATTAAAAAAAAAAAAAAAGGAAGAACGTGAAAAGAGGAAGCAGCGAGGGCGATAAATTAGTGAACTACTCAGAGAAGATAATGGAAGGGCCAGAGAGAGAGAAGATGGATTAGCTACAGCAGAACAAAAAAAAAGAAGAACTAATAAATGAGAAGGAAAAGGTAATTATGACAAGATGAAAGGGAAGTGAGAGAACGTGTGCAAACACGCATTTACATGGCGTGTGCCACTTCAGTTGAAGTCATCACAGCTATGACATACCACTTGAAGGTAATCTTTTCCAATTTCCATTTTGATGGAGGCAATAATAGGAAATAAAAATAAAACATATTACAAATTATTAAACCGACAACAATGCATTCGCGTGCTGTCGATATCCTCCGATAGTTATTTAGTAATAGTAATTTTTTCATCTTTACCATTTAGTTCTCACCAGCACCAATCTCATCAACCGGTATAACATTCATTGACAATATTTTAGTAAATTCATTATTATTAATATTAATATAAACAATTTTAACCGATGAAAAACGATTTATTCTAATACTATATTAATGTATTCAGCAATAGGGTCTTTTTGGCAATAGGGACCCCAGATTATTTTTAATCATTTAATTCTTTAGTCTATTATCTGTAAATGAAAGGCTCGGGCAAAGATGTTTTAGTGTTTAAACATATTTATTCTGGTGGCAAAAAATTTACATTTCATTTATTACCGCTGACCGAGTGACTGAATAAATTATTACCGCTATTTCTATCGCGCTATAAAAATTCACACAGATATGAGTCTATCAAATCTATCAAAATACACCGAGAAAATCTCGATTCGTCTATCTCAACTGTTTCCCCTGGCCCTCTGATCTTTCTGAAATTTTTTAATGAATGATCTGCGCAAACTTCTCGAAACATATTTTTCAAATCTGTAATAGCATCGGTAGCTGATTGTAGTTCCTCTTGACAAAATTTAGTAGATGTATATTCTTTTGTCTAGCAGTATAAGAAAATAACAAATTTATTAATTGGCAAATTACTGTTTTACAAAAATGTTCCTTTTCTCAATCCAAAGGTTTCTTTGCAGGTTTCTTGGCATCTCCAGGTATCCTTTTGGCCTAGATAAAATTTCATTTGATGGCCATTTTTTCACTATGCAATACTTACATTGAAGAAATGAAACCGCATTTCATTCGTATCTACTTGAGCAGCTAAATCAAATAACGGCATGATGTTAACCTTCAGGATGACTAAACTAAACTGAAATATTATCAGGTACCAAGGTTCATCAGGTTAGTACACGCTCTCAATGAAACGATCAAGCTAAGGATAACGGGAGTCTTGTGAGTGGTATTTCAAAGATTTATTTGGAGCGGTAAAGATACAAATAAATTGTCTTTTTGGCACTTCCAGTTATCACTTTCTGTCTTCAGAGCATAATCAACATACAAAAATGAAAAAAAAAAACAATTGAATTAATGATATGTGGTAATAGTTTTCTGCATGGTCTCATTAAAGGAAGAGTTATCGGCAAGTCTGCAGCCTATCCGGCTATAAATAGATCTATAGATTATGAAATAATTTATAGTGCCTGGTTTATCTATCAAAGTGTGTATGTTAGTATGTTATAGCGTCATTCTGATATGCCTGGAGCTAAATACAGTCCTCCTTATCACACAACCTCGATTATCCGTATAGTATGATATATTATACAGGTTTTTTTTTGGATGAATCAAAATGTTTTTAAAGATGGTTTTTAAGGAATTTGTTACATATGTCAGTAAAGATCAGTGCGAAAACGGACTAGTAGAACGATAAAGGTTGGATACACAGCGATTTTTTGGGCATTGAGGCGGATTAATTTGATTACACCATTTAAAACGTCCCTACAGATCCATTACTAAAGGCATTTGAACAGAATAGGGTATTGCCTATTTTGAATATGGAAATTCTGAGTGTGTCAGAAATACCTTGGACATAAATTTACGACTTTCTGCAGAAGTACTTATCCTTATCATGGACTGTTCAGACGATTCCGTCAAAAAATTATACGGACACCCGATTTCTCCATTGAAATAAAGGGTGTCCCGGAATTAACGCAATATTTAAATTTGCCACCATTTGTGCAGTAAAGTGCTGGCAACCCTTAAAAAAACCAATTTGACAGCCTGACAGTTTAGGGTTAGTAAAAATGGAGCGTTACACGATACAACAACGTGTCTTTATTGTTGAACATTTTCTCAAAAATAATAAACGTTTGGCGGCCGCAGTTCGAAAATTTCATACAAAATATGGTCGGAATAGTTTTTTGACATCATCAACTGTGAAGAGATTAATTGAAAAATTTAGGGAGACTGGATCAGTTGGAGGCACTAAACACACTGATCGTCCAAAAACAAGCCGTTCAAATGTCAATATCGAAGCAGTGCGTGAGTGTTGTTGAAAATCCAGGAACATCAATTCGGCGTCGTAAACACAGTTCTTTGTGCCGAAATTGGATAATATTGATTTGGCCAATATGTGGTTTCAACAAGATGGTGCCACAGGCCATACAGCCCATGAAACAATTCAAATACTGCATGAGCCATTTCCAGGTCGTGTACTCTCTCGTTACGGTGATCAAAATTGGCCCCCTAGATCGTGTGATTTAACACCTTTAGATTCCTTTTTATGGGGTTATTAGAAGTCAAAGGTGTATGTAAACAAGCCCACATTCACCCGTACATTAAAAGAGGAAATTCAACGCTGCATCAACGAAATTTAACCACATTTATGTCAAATGGTCATGAAAAATTTCGACAAAAGAGTGCGTCTGTGCTAGCAAAGTCGTGGAGGCCATTTGCCCGATGTGTTATTACCATTAATAACCCTATCCTATTTACTTTATAATTCAATAAAACTGTGTTTTCTATTTAAATCAAATCTTGCGATAATTGTTAAGGGGACACCCATTACTTGAACTAGCAACTTCCACCCATAGCATCCTAAAGTTACAAACAAATTGTCTTTTCGGCACTTCCAGTTATCACTTTCTCTCTTCAGAGCATAATCAAGATACAAAAATGAAAAAAAAACAATTGAGTTAATGATATGTGGTAATATTTTTCTGCAAGGTCTCATTAAAGGAAGAGTTATCGGCAAGTCTGCAGCCTATCCGACGGGCTCTAGCATCTTGGGAGACTACATGAATATATATTTCATACATGACGGAAGAGGCTTTGAAGACTCTTGAATATTAACGGCTAAGGTGAGAGAGCGCCCGTTAATAATGAAGACACAGAGAAAGAGAAAGATACATATCAAGAGCCCACAATTACAGGAACAACACACAAGCAGAACACAAACAGAACAAATGGGACCTGCTACAGCCGACGGATGGGCGGGCTATTAGCGGCTCGGCCTGTGAAAAATAGTTGAAGTACGGTGGCCTGAAAGTCCCCTGCGGATGAAAGCCACCCTCATCAGACCTCGGTAGCTCATTATGAAAGTTAAATCGAATTAGATCAAACCCGTGTAGTATTGTCGAGATCTGGACTCGAACTAATAACCTCCATAACTATTCAGGCGGTTAAGCCAACGAGTTGCGGCCATCCGAATAATAATTCTCTTTGAAAAAAACTCTCGTTATTAATTAATTACAGATACTTTGTTAGATTTTGTTACAATTTCAATAAACGGTCACTTAAAATCGTTTTGTTAATTTAATTAATTAATAATTCGAAAAGGTTGTTGATTGATCCAACTTGACTGGGAACCCATTACCTCGTTACAGACGACAGAAATAACGCGTTTATTGTACACTGATACATTCATCAATTCTCCTTGGAGTTATGCGGGGGGGGGGGAATGTATCTATTGCGAACTGCTATCTGAGTGACACACGCAAATTATTTTTAATTAAAACAATTGTATAACTGCGTACATTCAATAACGAGGATATGAAGTCCCGTGACCTGGCAATAATCAGGGTTATCTTTTACAAGATAGTACCAATACAAATGCATAAATTTCAAACGTACATCATTATTTGAGATAAAACTATCCGTTTCTAGAAATTGTTATCGTGACTTAAGATGCAATATACAACAAAATAAATATGATTTCGTTTCGGAATATTCTGAGAAAACATTTAAAAAAAAAAAATTAACCTTTATCTTCGATCCAATTATATATGTCTATACGACGGTAGAAAGATTAAAAAAAAAATAATAACAATAATAATAAATTACCCCTTATAATAAATAAAAATATAATCGGGCTCTATCATATGAGATTATTACTATAAATTGTTAATGATAGGTTTCGATAAATTTTAATCGTCATTTTCTGCCGCCTTAGTAATCTGCATAATCTTGGATCGAATCTATTACACACATGAAGAAGCTGTTACACACTTCACGTACATTTTTTCCCTCGTTAATCTCTCACCAGGGCAGCTAGCTATTAGCTGTAATTATCATTTACCTTTTACTATGAAACGTGTTTATAAAAAAAATTCATTTGCGATTATTCCACTGAGTAAGAGGTTTTCTCACACATAACAGGGAAATTATAAAACCACGCAACAGATTATAACCTGCCAGCTTTGTCCAGCGCTGTGCACTTCGAGGTTCGAACCCTGCTCTATAAGAAATGTCCGACCCTCATAGAACCATGTACGAGATAAAAATCTGAATATACATACGAAGCAATTGTAAATAGAGTCTTTTGTAGAATCTATATTTTGTAACAAGGGGATATGAAAAAAAAAAAAAATAATAAATCTAAATATATATACGAAGAAATTGTAAATAAATTCGTTTGTAGAATCTATATTTTGTAACATATATTAATTTTGTAACAAGGGGATATAAAAAAAAATCTGTATATATATGAAACAATTATAAATAGATTCGTTTGTCAAATCTATATTTTGTAACATATAGTAATTTTGTAACATAATTATTTAATAAAACAAATAAATAAATAATAAATCTGAACATAACTGAAACGTGTACAATATCCTAAAATAATAAGACACAATGAAAACGGTGACGTCACAAATATCTCTGTGACTAAAATTACTTATTACATATTAAGCTGTGCTAGAACTCCAAATAAAAACCGAAAAGGTGAGGCTTTTTGTAAAAAAAAAAACTTAGTTGCGTCTCTACATTGAATTTATTAATTTCATTTCAAAGTTTCGTTAAAATACCGGAATCATGACTCAATGTAATTTTTTGTAATTGATAACTGCTGTTAAAATTTATAAAATAACATAAATTATACATATAAAATATAAATGAAATTTGATCGATTGACAAAAATTATTAATAATATGTAACTTTTATTTGGTGAATTTGTGCGGTCCTGACTATGCCCAAAACCTAAAAGAAACGTTTACATTTAAATAAATTAATTTCCACGAGAGACCGAAGGTTTTATTATATCAAAATTTTATATCAGGATAACATATTATTATAATTATTGCACACTCCCAAATAAATTCAAAACCCAAAAAATCATGTACTTAGTAGTATGTAAGTAGTGATTTCTTAACATTATAACTTATTACTAAACAAAATTAACACTTTTTTTTACCATTGAGTACTAAATTCACTTTTAAAAAAATATTTACAATATCTATTTCTTCACGTGCGAGCAAGGCCACATGTAAGTACATTTTGACGCTACTTCGGTTTATTCCCTTATTCCTCGGGTCACACAACGCCATTGTAGAGATTTCCCATTAAATCTATTAAGTAGTTTTGCTAGCAGCGTGAGGGTTACATTTGCCTACATCTATTAACAAATTTGATTAAATATACAAATAAAATACGTTGAACAAGCTGTCAACAATATTTTCACAATCAGTAATTAATAAAATTTACAACCGGGAAAAACAAATTGATTAATTCGAGTGCCTTATGAGCTACTATTAGTACTAGAACGCGAACTTTAGTAAATAATAAAATTTTTCGTTTTATAGATTTCGAATAGCTGGTTCTTGAGCCAATTTTACATTTCTCGTACATTTTTATACCCTAAGCAAAATAGAAGGATTATCCCCAAGAATTATTGATCTTTTGAGTGACGTTAAATATGACTTTATTATATAACTTGTCCGAAATTAATTATGTGTGAGAGAGAGAGAGAGAGAGAGAGAGAGAGAGAGAGAGAGAGAGAGAGAGAGAGCTCTAATAACTAAGAAACCCCATTTCGACTAACACCTGGCAAAAATTGATACTCGACAACACACTACGATAGTTAGAATATATTCCAAATCTTCATTGAAGAAAAAAAAAAAAAAAAAAAATGCAACCCATTCCCGTCACTAAAACATCAAAATTCACACATCTATAGAAATAGAATAATAATTATTTTTTGGCGGTGGGTCTGATCGGTAAAGGGATGGTTACACGGTGCTAAGAGACATGGGGGACAACACCTGGGGAAACAAATACATTTTAATCTTCTGTTCCATAAATTAGAGAAGAGTCTAATTTATGAACTGAAACATGACAAAAGGCAGTACGAATATAAAACTCTAAAAAGCAACTTTTCATCTTGTCCTATCGATATAATGTTTTCAAAAAAAATAAAAAATAATGGCTGAAATACATTAAATTTCGCACCCTAAATATTTAATTATTGCTAGATAGAACTAATATCAAGTTTACAAACATATTATAAGTTTGTGTTTCAGAGGTGCGTCTCTGTATGTAGTTTGTAAAAATTGTAGTTTACGGATAACTATAAGACAACAATAATAAGATTTGAATTAAAGAGTCTACAATAATGAATTCCGATGATGATTTTACATCGTTTAAATCTTTGATACTCCGTCTAATAGTCTTGTTTGGAATAGAATTAGAATTATCAAATATGTACAAGAGCACAAGTTTTATTAAAAATCGACAATTCCTTCTATAGATAGATTATTACGGATTATTATTGATGATAAATTATAAACTGAAAAACTTGAATATACATGTTAATTTGTTTTGTACTCTTACGACCAAGTTGTTTATTTCACACAAAACATGCAAAGAACATAAGCTATATGAAATATTCTACGGTTTACGAAGTTGAAGGTGATGTTGGCATAATTAAACTCCTCGCACGGACCTGACGAAGACGTAGATATTATGTCGAAATCTTTTCGTCAGCCAAACTCTCAACAAGCACTTCCACTTATCCATTTACTCACGCAAGAATGACTAACGACTAACAACGAGCGAGTAAAAAATACATCGACGTCTCAAACCTGACAATAGAAGAAACACATACTCTCGAAGGCAAGAGTAATTTGATACAAAGTTGATCCTCAGAAAGTTCTGAGAGGTTCTGTAAATAAATCAGCGAGGAAAAAATAAATAAACCGAGAAACGGTGTATTGGTCTCTTAAATCGACCGGGGGGAAAAAAACAGCAACCCCATCTTGGGTCCAATTTCCGACCGAATTTCTAAAGGTACAATAAACACCAATTAAAATTCAGAAAGGGGGCCGACGCCAAATCTCATAATAAAATATCGAACGCCACGAAACGTAGGAGAAATAAATAAAAAATCAACTCGGCGCGAGATTAGGCGAATAAAATAAGAAGCAGCGAGATTTAAAAGGGGATGAATAAAGGACGCATACACAATATAAAGACACACCTTAAGAGAGAGGAAAGGAGAGAGCGTAGCTAATGATATTCAAATCCTCGGTGGATCGTGGGGCTATCGTTCCGGATTAGGATAGGAGACTAATGCCGGAGAGGCAGAGAAAAGGCGAAATATGGTAATGACAGGGAGAGAGAGAGGGATCCATATGTATTTAGATACAGGTGAAGTGGAGAAAAAGGGAAGAAGACGAGGAGAGAGAGAGAGAGAGAGAGAGAGAGAGAGAGAGAGAGAGAGAGAGAGAGAGAGAGAGAACAAATGGAAGAAGGATACAGAAATAAAAAGAGGGCGGAACAGGTCTCGCATCGGCCCTAATACGGACGGAGTATGACTGAGGGGGCCACTTACCTGCGACCGATAGCAGCCGATCTCCACTTCACAGATACATATATATATCTGTGAATGTATGTATTATGTATGGGCCGTGATAACTGGGATGGGAATAACGGCCCGCTAACACCCTTACCGTGTTAGTTCTCGGAGGAGAAGAGGGAAGAGAAGCTTCTTGATATCTCAGCTTTCGTTGAGGGATTTTTAATCACAGCTAAAAGAGAGAAATCCCAGCAAATACTGACAAGAACTCGCAAGAGTATTCCACGAAGTTATATGGTGTGAGAAGAACTGAATGCTTCGTATAAGTAAATGACACGTCCTATTTATGCCTTATTGACAAGCATTTCCACCAGCCTCTTCAACTGTCGTTCTCAAGTGGTCAGAGTGTTAATGCATGCAGAAGATAAAACTTGCCGCTTGCTACTGATTCAAGCCGTAAAGCAGGCACCGCTTTATGCCGAACGAGTGCCACTCGGTTTTTATTCAAGAGACCAGAATTGATGGAAATTTGTTTAAAATAGAAAAAAATAGGTCCTCCGAGCTTCGTATGGGTTTTAATGTGTGATTTTCTAGCAGCGTTTGCATTAACAGCACCACGAGCACTCCAGAAAGCTAGTATAGACCGCTGAAGAAGAATAAATAACCTGCGGGAATCCAAAACCACAAACAAATACAAACTATGTGAAAAATTCAGATACATTTCTCAAAAATAAGTTATCATGAAAAAACGTTTGAACCAAAAAAAAAAAAAAAAATCATAATAGAAATAGGAAAAAAATTGACTTTTTTCCAACATGAAATTTATAAGCTGCCTTCTTTAAGAACATTTCTAGTATTCTGCCTCAGGCAATTTTTTTATTATGTAATAATCAACGGCTATACATCCGACAATCATAAATTATCTTTGTTACCCTTTGGGACATTTTATAATAAATTTTTATAATAAAAAATTATAAGCATTGTACCAGTCACGTCTACCAAAAGCAAACGGCGATCCGGTGCGAATAGGGGGGAAATACCACACAGCCCGCCGCCATAAGGGAAAAATGCCGGAAAATACCACAAAAGCGACAGAGGAAAGTAGAAAAAAGGGCGGAGGGCGGTGGAAAATAGAAAGAAAAAGGAAGGAAAATAGCCGACCGGGAGCGACAGAGCAACCCCAGAGAAAATTTAATTAGAGTCACCTCCCAGCCCATAAAGAGCAGAGTTTAGTGTCCCAGTAATTCCGTGTCGCCCTGTCTCCCTCCGTGTCTATCTTCGTGTTTTTTTTTATTCTTTTTGTAGGGTTTTCTTTTTTTTTTTTGTTTTTTTTCCCCCTGGAAGCCTACAGCGCCGGTGGATTTATATTTAGGAATCTCATCAATTGCCGGGGTGTCCTATTCACGCGTAGGGCTCGTCGAAGCCGGATTTACTCCTCGCCAGTATGTTTCTGCTGGTAACGGATATTCAGTTCCGGAGGTCTGCCGCATGGCAGAAATGGAATTGTTGTCAAAATGAATAATACGTAAATAATAACATCCAGTCCAGGGTGGACCATTTTTCCCTACTTTTAATAAATACAATACGAAATTTATCACATTGTGCCACTCAACACATCACGCAAATACATCGTTTAGTAAAAAAGTAATACTTCTACAAAACCACACATTAAAAGCCAAATAAAAACAAAAAAATCCAGTCCACGGAGGACCATTTTCCCCTACTTTAAATAAATACGATACGAAATTCATCATATTGTGACACTCAGCACATCAGACAAATATATCGTTTAGTAAAAAAGTAATACTTCTACAAAACCACACATTAAAAGCCAAACAAAAACAAAAAAATCCAGTCCACGGAGGACCATTTTCCCCTACTTTAAATAAATACGATACGAAATTCATCATATTGTGACACTCAGTCAGCACATTAGGCAACAATAATAGTAAAAAAGTAATACTTCTACAAAACCACACATTAAAAGGCAAACAACAGGACTTTTTTTTTCTATTTTAAACAAATAAAAAAAAAATCACTTTAGGGTCTTTTGAATAAAAACCAAGTGGCACTCTTTCGGCTGAAGGCATAAGTTTAGTTTCGAGAGAAAATTAACACCTGTGATAATTGAACGATATCCCATCTAAAAATAATTAAAACAATAAAAATAAACTCCAGCCCGAAGTGTAACATGAAAGTTCTATAATTTCACGACACTCAGTGAAATTTTCCAATAATTGCAGCTTCTTAAATAAAAATTAAAAAGGAGACCTGCCTGAATACATTATTTATATATATATACTAATGAGTTACAAAATTACACTAATTTTCACAATGTTACAGTTAAAAAAAAAACGCGTTTATTAACATGATGACTGTTATACGAGGCTGAATATAATATATTTTTCATTATAACGGAAGCAATCATCAGCCTTAGGCTCCTCGTTTAATTAATATAATGAGTTGAGAAGGATTTACATTTAATTTATCTAGAAACGTTTTCACATAATTGCGGAAAAACAAAATTGCAGTAATTAATAATCTATTTCAATGCAATGCAAATTCGTCTTTTAAAGAGCGAAGGAATGCGGTATATGCATAACGCTTTTGAATAAAGGACACATACTGTGGTGGGGTGCAGTGAGGGAACACCCTAAAAATATGTTTACAATTCACCTCAGGCCACTTTATATATGCAAATTTGGTTAGCAGAGATGTGTTTATTTATATAGTCAATAACATAGAAGAAAATCGTTTAAATTATTCAATGATAATGTCAAGGAAAGACATATATGTGCAAATATTGCCAGTAATAATTGACAAGCATATCATTACCGTGGGGAATTTAATTGTCTGTCTCAACTGTGAGAAGGCTCTAATGCACCGCCTGCATAGAGACAATGAACACGTCACTCATTAAGCGGTAAAAGAAAAAGAAACATCGTATCCTTAAAGAGCTTGGTGAGTGGTAGCAGCTTTCAGAAGAAGAAGAAAACCATCTACGCCTAGACCGATAAGGTCAAGATACAACCGGAAATATATTCACTGGAGCATAGTTTATGTATTTCCTATCATCAGCCGTTCACTTTATTGCAGGACACCTAGCAGCGATATATTTTTAATATAAGTCTGAAGTTCCCACCCGCTATTTCTTGTTGTAATTTAAATCACGGGTTACATATGAATCTCAAAAATGAAATTTTTTAGTTAAGAATCATTGTATTAGCGACAGCCTAAATGGAACCAACAATAACCAAGATAGTAAAATGCTAAGAGGAAAAGTTACTTAAAGGTGTCACAAATTACGTTCATTTCAACACATTACGTATTATATTTGTAAAAAAAAAAAAAAAAAAAAAAAAAAAAAGAAGGTCCTCCGCGCCGGATTTTAATGTTATTGTTTTTATCGGGTTTCGTGTGTGTTTTTTTAATTTTCTCAAGTCTTTACGCGTGCCCGAGTACAACAGCGTGTGAATTATCTGGTTAAAATAGAATATTGACCTTTAAGTATTGATTGATGTTCAATGAACAAAAGGCGAGAGTTGCCGTCCGTTATTGAGAACGCCCAGTTGATGTCCCTCCTCCGCTGAGAGCGTGTAATGATGGGACAGTAAATTGATCGGTGACCAAACAGCAGTAAGTACTGTATTTCATACTGTCAGCGAGAACTGATAACCCCTTCTGGCTAGTTGACCCGCAGTATCTGAGAGGGATGATATATCGGAGGCGAGCTGATAAGGATACGATGTGTGAGCTTCTTCAATGCCTCGTGAATATTTTGTATGTGAAACTCAATTACTAGTAAAAAAAACAATATTTAATCCTGAGATATAGTTGAGAAATATTCGAAAATAAAATTGTTCGAGTGATCCATTATGCACTTAGTATATAAAGTGGTCTATGAGTAAAAATAGTTCCATTTCTTCACCAATTTCTATTTTTGCCGAGGAGCGTTTTAAAATCGTCAAATAAAACTTCTTTTGTCTAACCACAGTTTTTTTAAAGATTTATATCTTAATCCTTTTCGTCGGATTAGGCAGTTACTCTTAACAGTTCAAGCTGACGGGTGTCTGTGTGGTACCTAGTGGGGTTGCCATCACATGACGTCTTGGAGAGGTCAACTAACAACGAAGAAACCCAACCACAAGGTTTAGTGTCAAGGATCCATTTAGTAATATCCTAACCAGGGAGGGCGGGATATACTTGTAGTATAAACATAAAAACTAATAAAACCGTTATGAGACTAATCTAAATATTATGGCAGAACCCACGGGTACCGATCATCAGGGGCGAATCAAGCTTTTTCCACAAGGGTTTCAGGCGTCGACATTTTACACTTTCTCTTGCTTGATTATGATTTGAATCGTATTAAACGAGACATTGAAGCACCTTGACAACGAAGCTTTAAATCTCATGAAGACGGTGGTTTTATTCCAGATACCTATAAATGATATTTTATCCCATTGAGAGAATTGATACAAACAACCTGAATGTATTTTCTGCGGTAGAAGTCAGCCATGCATGATGAATAAATGTCGAGTATGCACTATGTACTACATAACGGAGACGGCCAACACTGTTCCAGTTAGAATATAGCATAACCTTTTGTTATATAAGTACGAGCGAGAGAGAGAGAGAGAGAGAGAGAGAGAGAGAGAGAGAGAGAGAGAGAGAGAGAGAGGGATTGTTAGTGCGAGGCCCGCCCATTACTCAGGAACCAGGGATGTTGCCAAAGTGGTGTGGTTGGCTCACTTCGCCCAGGCCATCCCTTATATCTTCATCCACTTCTTATGGTAGCCCTTCTGCCTGTCTGTCTCCACGAGTATCTCATAGGCGCATCCTTGTGTAGTCAGGTAAATACTCTCGACAAGAGATGGATGGCCTCTAATATAATTGTTTGAGGCATGGTTAGTTCAGTGATCCGATCATTTGTATAACTTTAATGAACTCATGACCGACCAAAGTTCATTCAAGTCGACTTACCGTGTACCTCAACTGAATCGTTAACTAAAAGTAATGAACGAATATCTCAACCGGGGATTCTAGTTCAAATATTCCAAAGTGTAAGAAGGTTCTTCTTTGTCACTATAAGAAAATAGTTTTAAATCCGGTTATTATAATATAACGGGGAACTCCATGAAATATCAGCTGATCAGCCTCAAATGTAATCTACAACGAGCTTAAAAAAACGAGACGATTTGTTGAGATATGAAGACATCAATGAAACTAAACGACCGCTTGAATACAATTGACGTACAGGGCTCATACATCATACAGAAGCGAGACTGATCGCTTTAAGTTTGCATATTGTTTCACCACAGTTTGCATATACAGAGTGTTAATATATGCAATCGTATCCATCAAATCCTTACTCTCTCTCTCTATACATAACATAAAACATATGGCTCATGTTTAAAAATTAATTGTTCCTACTTGTCCGGGACAATTATTGATGATATATGTTTGAAAAGATAGACATAGATTTAATACGCATTGAGTTAGCAGACTCTAATGACAAGAACCAACATGCAACTTATCTTACCTAATAATAACAGGAAATATGTTTAAAACGTCATCACTTGACGTAAAACACATAATTTATACACAGCACAATATGTGCATATATAGACATCAACATCAATAAGCGATAAATTAAAATGAAAATTGATATTTCGAACGAGGTGTTTAGAAAAACATTCATCAAAGGTTTGATGTATGACACCTAATTGGAGGTTTCCTCCGAGTAACTTTCAATATTAACATCACGTTCTACACAGGTGGTCTGAAACGTTTCCGACCTCAACATGAAGATGGCAATAAAATAAATAAAAGCTAGTGAAATAAAAGCTTTGTTAGGTCGGAAAATTTTCAGACCACACGTAAAGTCTGACCTTAAGAGGCCTTTCGTACACACTGGGAAAGAAAATCTCTCTCAAAAAGTGTATGACTCCATTTTTATGCGAGATGCGCGAAGAATGAGTTCGAACATACCGACGTTTAAAAAAAACAAAAAAACTAAGCTGGATTGGTCGTGAGGAAGAACTAGGACTCCAGGAAGACCGACAGGGGCGGACAAAGGACTTGAGGATTTAGTCAACACCAATGTCTTTGGCTCCAGGATAGTAATAGAGATAGAGCGATTGGTATTCTATTTGGGGGGAATTAAATGGACGAGTTATATAAAATTCATGTATTTACGTCAAACATACAACTGTTGACTGGTTATTGACTTATTTCATAAATTATAATGTAATATAATTGTTAGGTATACATAGTTAGCTACACAACTACGATTTGTGCTATATATAAATATATATAACTACACAATTATAAATCATACTATTCCACCTGTACAAGATGGATTATAACCCCCGGAATGAACCTAAAAATAAACTGAAAAAAAATTTCATACAAGACAAAAATCATCCATCAAAGTCAAAATATTGTATTCCTCCTTCAGTTCTGAAGTTCAATAGATATGTAATTGTAACAGTATGCAATACAATAAAATATTTAATTATTTTATTTTATTTTACTTTTGGGATATTTACCTATAATTTATATTTACTATATAATGATGATTACTTTTAACTAAACGGTGAATTTACAGGTTAATTTGCCAGTCAGTGTCTTAGCTAATCTGAGAATGAAAACTACAAATGCTAACAATTTTCTTATATTCCTCAAATGAATGATGATTGGTTTGTTTATCTAATGAAGTTAATGTATAAATAATTTGCCACTAGTAATTGCATATTTAAAATTGTCTACATCATCTTTTTTGACTTGTTTTAGCTTTGTAATAAGTATTTCTTAAATATATTAAATCATTTAAGTGTAGACGGTTTATTGTCTGTTTTATTATATAATTGTCGTAGCCTGAGGCTAATTAACAGACGTGGGTAGTTGTAAGCGTTAAATAAATAAAGACGCGAACAATAAACGTCATTTGCGTAAATATATAGTTTTAACAGCCCTTGCGAAACTCCAACTCATCAAAATATAGTGGGGGGGTCCTTCCCAATTTATCATGAAAGAGAAATAACATTTCAGGAATTCAAAGTTAATCCCCCTCCAAAAAAAAATAAAGACAAGATAAAATGAGGGAAGATGTACGAGGTAGTAAAGAGACTAGATAAAGAGCGAAACGGCGAATAGACGTGACGTGACGTGACACCGAGGACCTGTTACTCCAAGTGAACTGCTACCGCCAGCCACTAAGAAAGACTTAAGACAGAACGACCAGAAAAGGCTGCGAAGGGCCCCCCCTGGTAGAAATTTTTTAAAGGCTCGCCCCTTCCAGGGTCGTAAAGATTTTATTGCCCTCGGAGGCTGCAGGATTCGGAGCCAGTAATGAGGGGTAGTTTTATAGCCACTAGGGTCCCTTGGCTCTACTCACTTCTCTACAGCACTCACGGCGAATCTTACATGTTTTTTTTAAAGGGTTACTCCCGCCACACAACGAGCTTCGTGTAGTTTACTCGGAAACAAATGGAAAAAAATGTAATGACATCAAATGTCAGGTGAAATAGTCGAGTGGTCCCGCCCCCCCCAGGCCAAACAAAGAAGCGACATACAGAGAGTAATAGATACAGAAAATAAACTTTCATGATTAGCCGTGAAATTTTTTAATGACAGAAAACGTTTTAGATTTTAATCAAATCAATCATAATGGACGTTTCAACACAGGCCATTCATTTCGACATCAGGTAACAGAATGAAAAACGGAATGAAAGATCACGTAATGGCATAACCTCGACCATTAATCAAGCCACGAAATTAAAATACTCTCACATTCCAATTAATTTAATTAATCCCCAATGAAACGATCGTTACAAACATTTCAAAAATCCGATACACTCCTGTGTGTACGAATATGTGACTGCATCATTTGTTTTAAAGTAAATAAATAATAAATTACAGATTTATTTTTCTTACATAAGTCTCCAATATCCTCAGCAGCTGGTTTAAACAAAAAAAAAATCAATACTTAATTTATGAGAAAGAGGTATTTCTATGACGGGTCATTCGCTAAAAAATGGTTTCATTCATTTAAGCAGTACAGTACAGAATAAATAAATGTAAGAAAAATGTGCGAGAAAACTAGCGTTTTCCGAGACCGGAGACAATTTTAGTAGTTAGAGATCACATATTTTGAAGAATTAAGCTACAGAGATATTTCCAACATGTTGCCAGTATTGGGGTCATATGGTCCAAAATTTCTGCGACTGTCCAGGTGACCTGATCTAGCCTACTACTTGAGTTTAATCGTTGTATAACGACCGCGTGACGGATTCTGGCTGAAATCCGAAACTCATCCTGTATTTGTCTTTAAGGGAAAATTTGATGAATTTTTGATTAGTTTGAATGTACACAGAAGTGACAAAAATAAAGACTTTTTTACAAGTTTTGTATATTTATGAAATTAAAAAATCCAGATATATACTTATGTAAAAAATTCCAATGTTTTTACTGAACTAGTCTTTACTTTGCTCCATTCGTGTTGAATTAATGAATTTGAACATTAGATAGCATTGAGGCGAGTTAACTTGAAGTGAGAAAGAATTCAAATTAAAATGTGTACTGTGGTTTTCTTCCTAGGACTACCAGCTTAATTAAATGTATCTGTTTTGTGTGCAGCTTCTTAACCCATCCCACAATTGTATAAAGAAACATGGCGTAAATAACCCATGAGTGTAGGGTAAGGCCAGGCTATTCTGTAATTACTGCTCAGCAGGTGCTATTACTGTCTACTATAAGCGCATACTTATATAATTATAATTTAAAAATAAATACCATTACTTAATGATCTGAAAATTACATTTAAAAACAGGAATAAACTTTAATAATATTAGACATAAAAAAAAAAAATTAAATTAAGTAACAAGAATAAACCGCTGAAACGTTATTTACAACCTAATTTAACATAGTTATTAACTATAACTTAAATAGTTTTTAGATAGAAAATTGTCATCATTATAGCATAATTATAACTGTCATTAGGTAAGTCGGCGCCGGTTCCGCTCTTAATTAAAATCGATTCCGTGTTAACATCGACTATTAATGTTATCGACCACTTAAACCAAATCGAAGTCGTATAAAAGATTATAACGCCCGTACATAAATTTCAAAAAGGCCACAACAGAGAAACGTTTAACACCATCATTATTATCATTAGCTACCTTACAAGATTGTAAAATCTACAAGTCCGAGGAGCCATAAAGTTGTTTGTAAAAGTTTTCTTCTTTTTTTTTTCTTTAAGTTGAGTATTTTACTCCTTGTTAGATGGTCGCTCCGTGACTGCTGTGGTGAGCGACTGTCTAATAACACTTAAGCCTGAAAATATTTCAGGACGCAATGCAGTAAAAATGTTTTAGAGTTAGTAAAAGTTGAAACGAAACTGTGACCAATTAGATAAAAACAAGTTTTGATCGAATATTCTGAATTCCACTATTATTTTCATTGCCCTCAGATTCCGGACAAACATCGTTAAAAATTATGGTTCTTGTTGCGTGTGAGAATATTTGTCAACTATTAAATCAGTTTTTAGAGTCAAGTATATATAGAATTTTTACATGTCTAGAATAACGTAAGTTAAAAATATTTCAATAATAATTAGCTGTCGTATGTTCTGACTGCACTCGCTCTTCGCACATTTTAACAGACTAGAGTGGAATAGCACGGGGATTAATGCACAGACCACTTCTGTATTAATTGTAAAATAAATGCTTGAATTGAATTGAACAGCGGTTAAGTGAAAATGAATGATGTGACAGGTCTAAAAACAAAAATATTTTCTTGATAAAATTAACAATGTAAAATAGATAACTGACTTTTACCGGCGAAGTAGCTGGGAATAGAAGGCCACGGAATATATATATATATATATATATATATATATATATATATATATATATATATATATATATTACTTCTTTTTTTTTATTTCTTAAGCTCTTAAACCTGAAAATGAGTAATTATGGAAAAATAAAAGAGAAATTATTTGGAATGAGTGGATCCTTGTACCACCAGGAGGGCCCTATTTGAAGGATGTATGTAGAGGAGGAGGACCTCGGGAGAGGGTATATATTATTATAGATGTATATTCATGTATTATACATAGTGAATCCCTTCACTGTTGTTGGGAGGGGCCGGATTCGAATCCCGATGTTAATATTATACTTTTTCTTCTGCTGTTTACTAATAATATCATAGTTGTTTAAAAATAATATTTTATTTTGTAATTTCCCCTTTTGCTCTCCGGAAGGGCTACATCAACTTGACAGATAGTCAAATGCCTAAGTCGGGATATTTGTAACAGTTGTTTTGCCAATTTCTGCTTCTGCGGATAACGGAGAGAGCTATAAAGGAGTTTGTGTCGAAGGTATAATGCAGTTCAAAGGTACATATACTAATAATCCCCCCACTAATCTTAAATTAAAAACGCTATTTGGAGTGCTTAATTGAAAACATTATTCAATGAGATGATGTTAGTTGGTTTTGTTTGATGAATAGCATAATAGCATATTATTACAATTTTTGAGATGGAATATACATACATGGTGCATTTGCGTGAAATTTGCTCATTGTATTGCAAGTATTGTAAGATGGTCAGTAGGAATGATTTCGGATTCCAATAAGAGACCTTTCATTCTGTTATTTATCCACAAAATGAGAAATGGTTCGTGATACATAAAATGTGACGCAGCTTCAACTATTCTGTTTCTCATGTGTCATAAGGGCGGAGTGCCCTGACTAGGGAGGTTGTCTGTTTGCGGTCGACATCCATTCTTGTTTTTCTTTTTTCGAAACACAACAAAGCCTTTTTTGGTTCCTATTGAATATGATTCCCGGAGAACGGTAGATTTGACAACTGCGCCATAATTGAGGCGGATATCACAACGCTTCCCCACTTCGTTGCGATTGTAATATACCAAATCGAAGATATCATCTTCTCCTCTCGTTAGTTCCCTTCCTCCCTACTGCGGCATGCGCAAGGAGAGAGAACTCCCCGACTCCTGCCGCCTCAGGGGAGCTAAAACGGTCCGAGGTTGTCGCTCCCTGACGTACCAGAAATAGACTCCGACGCCTTGGCCGACGCTAACTAGGGCCCGGAGAGCTGACCGTACAGATTTATTAATACCTATTTATTATCGGGCTAAAGAGCCAAACGCGAGGCCATCACTAAATAAAAATAAACCGAGCGTTAAAGGATGCACGTTCCATTATCCGCGCCTTTATTTCTCCCCCTTTCATAAAGGCTATAAATAAATAAAGGTGTAGAAAGAGAGAGAGAGAACTGGCAACGGCGACGACTCTTTTCCGTCTCGTTAGAACGAAATCCTACACATGTCGAGGAGACAGTACCGGGGAGATAAGCTGGAGAGAACAAAAGAAATAATTAACTATCTGCCTTGTTAATCAAGAGGAAATATGTGAGGGAAGGTAACTGACGTCTGACATCAATTAATGATCCCGAGGACAGACGGACAGACAGAGGAGAAGAGAAGAGGTTAATGAATGCGAGGGTCATCAACAGCCAAGAGGGCGGAATTCCTTAGAGGGGAGACGGCATCGCGCACCGGTGATTAAATGTCATCTACGCTTAGAGATGAACGGGAAGTAGATAGGGTAATGTAAAAAAAAAGACTATGTAATAACCTGTAAATAACCCACCGAATCAAGGGATAAGTTGGTCTAAACGAGAAGTGTCGAACAAAACACAGTAAAATACATGAAACACAGCCAACAGAATATTCATTCAAGTAATTACAACTTCATTATTCATCGTAGACGTAAAACACAAGACAGGAAGATGAAATAAGAGATGTTTAACATTACGTTTGAGGCAACTAATCATTCCATGGAATTAGTATCACATGTGTTAGTTATAGATTTATTCTTCCAGTTTTTTCAAAATTAAAACTACTGACAAGAGGGGCAATTTAGAATAAATTAAATTATTTATGAATGACTAGATAAAACTCTTATCTCTAGCTATAATCAGTCATTACACTGCGCCACTCATCCCTATAATCCTCCTCCTCGGAGACTAAACCGGCAGTTGCCTCGTGACCTGCTGTAAATGCGTGACAGTGGAAGTCCTGGCGATGGCAAGTTTCTCTCATGTCCAGAGCGTCTGTGGCTCTCGCGTTCTTTGTCAGCCATTGCTGGCTCGGATCCAGTGGAGGAGCGTAGGAGACTTCCCAAGACTCCGCTTTCACATTCACATGCGAGGGAGGTGTCAACCATGTGGTTTGAGAGGCCTGTTTGTAAGTACTGCTTGAATGAGAACATTTATTACAATTACTTATTGCCTACCAAGGCAGATTGTAATTTTATCATATTAAAGTTGTTTTATATATTCATCCCTAAAGAATGTGTCAAATTCAAAAAAACATGTTAAAATTTTATTCTCCCGTCATAAAAATCATTACTAGTGTTGTATGGTTGAAATGACTGTCAGTGTAAAAACTAGTGCCAAAGATTGGATATTACTGACTAAATAACTATTCACATGTGTCCTTTCTATAAAACCACCAATTTCAAATCTATTTTCAGTATATTTAAAACTTACCACCAAAGTCTTTATTATCTCAATATCGCGATAAGGCACAAAGAGTAAAATAATTTCATTTATTAATAATAATAAAATCGATTAATTATCGAAATCCATAACAGATAAATAACAGCGGTGTCTTATAAAAAAAAAACATACAAAAATTGTAAAGGTTTTCATTCGCCCATATAACTAATATGGCTTTGAGCCTGTAACTACTACAGACTGATAGAAAGAAGAACAATATTTACTAGCGTTCTTTGGCTTCTTGTGCTCTCTGACGATAAATCTCAATCGGCCATCGCCGACTTTTGACTTACGCGATCTCGATCTCACTTACTTCAATGGTAGGCACAAATTTATTTCATCTATCTCTCGTCTGCGGTGAAGCTCAACTTTGGCCTGGAGCACAATCGTACGGATGGAACGCAGCTTGGCAATATGTATGCACTACAATAAATCTTCGTAGAACAACTCTCAAGAAAGAAATGTCACGAGTATAAACACATCGACATTTAAAAGATGAATTAACTGAATTCTAAACGTACATTGCTAAACTACTAAACTACTACTCAGACAAGATAAACAGAAAGGACCACTAAATGACAAGACAGCACGTTGCAACAGTTTAGTAACAAACGCTAAAACTGCCCGGACATGGAATAACACAAGTAGAACTAGCGACCTGTTACCTACCACACTTGGAACTGTTATTTAGGAGCAGTCTCTGAATAGCTACGGTCCGCCGGTGCTGTTACTGTCTCAGCCACTGCTATTTACCAACTGATGAAATGATGTCTTAATATATATATTTAAAGCCCTCTCAAACTTAAGGCATTCTTCAAATTTTACCAGAAACTAATACATTTTTTCACCAATTTTCATTTATTAATTTGTTTGTATTTATTTATTCAATTGAAACGGTACTAAATTCGTGACCTTGGTAAAAAAAAAAAAAATTCTATACAAAAAATGAGCCTTAAATAGTCAAATATCTTCCATCTCTTTTGCTATATTTCTGGAAACCTTATGATCCCGATCTCATAGAACTTCTGGTACTTATCAGCAAAAAACTCAACCAAGTCCGATTTCAGGTCATCGTTATTGCTGAAATGTTAACGATATTTTTGAAATTTATTGAAATGTTGCTTAAGATGTGCGAGGCCTCACATTGTTGAGTCGGAACCCAAATATCGAGCTTTTTAACAAGTCCAAGACGTCTTATATGATTTTCAATTGTTGTGTCTGATACATTTAACCATTTTGCAATCTCTCACACAATTATATGACGATTAGATTCAATCATGGCTTTCATTTTGTCATCATAAACTTCAGAAGGTCGACTAGAACGATGGTCATCTTTTAGTGAAACATGTCCAGAACGAATTTTTTAAAACCAATTCGGACAAGTGCGTCCTATTAAACAATCAACGCTATAAACTTCACATATCTCTTTGTGAGCCTCAGCTGCTTTTTTGCCTTTATGAAAATAAAAAAGTAAAATATGTCAAAAAATTCTTATTTTTGCACTCCATGTTAAAACTGACAGTTGTAAACAAAATTACACGGGATTTCTTTCTATAGCAACCTATCGACTATAGGATAAGGTATTCTAACAAATCTCAAAAGAAAAAATTGCTGCATTGACAAAAGAATAACAAAACAAACATAACGCTATATACTCGTGCAAACCGAAATCACATTCTTGCCAACACAATATTTCCAAAAATAAAATATAAACTTTTGTATTTTAAAAACAAAATTCATTCTTATTTGTTATTGATATTTGTTGCTCCTATAACTTGACGTTTTTGTATCCCCTCCTCAACATGGGTTGTTTAGTGACAACAAACTTTCCGTTATTGTAGTGTCTGATGAGTGTTGAATATGCTATTATAAATTTTAATTGCATTCCACCTACGATCACTACTGTAGAACAGACGAAAGAAATGTGTCAAAGTAAAAGGACACGTCCAAGACAAATATGAGATATATTTAGAAATAAATGAGAAGCCGAGTATATATTTAAAGGGTAAAGAAAAAGAGGTCAAGAAGCAGGAGAAGACAAGGATTTGATGAAGACATAAGGCTCTGGGTTTTTCACCATACGTTTTCATCATGTCACATCTACTCACGTGGGCCGGCGTTTCTTCATGCCTTCGTTTGATCCTCGCTAGCTGTTAGCATTTCCGGTAAAGAAGGTAAGGCCTCTAACTTTAGCTTACACCAGTCTGTCGGATTATGTTTTAAACTATACGTAATTATGAGTCGAGGAGAAATTCAATGAGACAGGATCGGGAGTCGAACCATGAACCATCCCGTAGTCATATTATCAAGATACACGATATTATCGATATACCTACAGGCGAGTTGATTATTTATAATGGTGTAAATAATTAATAAATAAAAACCACTATGGCAGTTTTCTGTTGATGTAACTATCGCCTAGAACAAAACATTTCATTTTTTACTCAACTCGCCCTAAAAAAAAAAACGTACAATCCGTTCCAGATAACACAACAATAAAATATTTATATACAGTTATGTGCAACTAACATTTTTTGTAGTTTCGTCTTGTAGTTTTCGAAGAAAAACTTTGTAGCCTTAAAAACTGTTCGAAATAAAAAAAATGGTAGGTATTCCCTTTGAGAGGCAAAGGCGGATTTTCGTCTGTTTTTATCAGTGTTAACTAAATGCCAATTTACACAGCAGTAGTTTCGCATTGTGTTAGTTAATCTCATTGCCAATTTCGGTCCCGACCCCCCTGCTTATAACAATATCCTGAAGGACTCCATGATCCAGACAAGAAGACAGGACTTAGCCAGCCAGTAAAGGGCAAGAGAGTTGAGCTATGCAACGACAGTGGCCAACAGGTGTCCTATAGAGCTGACCAATTTAGTACACTTTACGGCCATCTACTTAATACTACCTGGCGTTATGATTTTGTCTTAAGTATTTGTATTTTATATAAGATTATACTGTATCAGAGAGTTGATTTAATAACATAATAACTATTATACACATTACACAATTTGAATACAGATAGTATTTCCAAACTATCGCCAGTTTTAAAGACTATCGGTTTAGAAACACAAAATACTTTAAGACAATATTTTACTCTTCAGGGAATCCTAGCAATGGTAAGCATATGGCTGGCGGAGGAGCCGCGAGACCCCTCCCTGTGGACATGGGAGGTCTCTGGACTGTATGAATGAGCGAGTGAATGAAAATTGTAAATATGGCATGAATGAGAACATTTATCACAATTACTAACTGTCTAATAATAAGGCAGATTGTCTCACAATAATGATTTTGAAGTATTAGTAATAGTAAAAATTTGTCATATTTTTTTTCTGACTATTTCCTTTTTTTCATAATGCCCATAATTACACAGCCCTTTTTTTACTTTAAGAGCTACACGAAAAGATTAATTAGGCACCTATGGTGCTTCGTGGTAAACCGCACCAGTTTTAGGGAGAAAATGTAATATTGGAACCTCAAGAAAATCTACTGTCGATGGCGGATTCCTTTATAGCATTTAAACCAGCAAATATATTCCCAAAAAAAGTCGCTGTATTATCAAAAGAAATAAAATATTTATTAGGTTTTAAACCCATGAAAATGAAACTCGACTAAACGAAACCACACGGTAATGGAGGTTCGTGTGATCTCCAGATCAAAGCGATTACAGACTAGTTAAATCACGCAATATTGTCAGTGAAATCACAATACACCTATATCAAAACTTATGAATGAACGCACACACAAGGTCGCACGGTTGACCAATCATCTGTCGATAATTCGACTCATTCATTATTTATCCCGTTAAAGCGACCGAGCCCTTTATAGCAGTAGAGTCATTAATCAACTTTTTTTTTTCGTTTTTATTTTTATGTTGTTTTTTTTTTTGATTTTTTTGTTTTTGCTTTATTGGCAATTTTGATCAATCTTCTATGCTTGGAGGGGGAGGGGGCAACCAACCATATCCCTACGTACTGCGACTTCGGCTAAATGTCTAAAACAATTAGCAGTCACATTAAGGTGTTGTTACTATAGAATAGCAACATCAAATAAAGAACCAACGATGGGGTAGATTTGGCTTCCCTCCTCTGTATCAATTAGTTATTCCGTCAGATAGGCGTTTATTCGACATCTAAAAATTTATCCACGACAAAATGGCACTCACCCGTAAAAAATAGTGTACTTGTAACACTCCCTAACAAATAAAGATGACAAGCGGGATTTCAAATGGGATGTCATGAGACGTTTGTTTTCCATGCTACCTAACCTTATTACTAAGAATTAAAGTATAGCATTATTATTTAACTATAGTATAGTATAAGTATTATTATTCATAGAAGTAGTCCTGTCAAAAGATGCTTTTAATAGTTATTAATACGAATAATATTTTAAAGTACCTTACAATTTCGAAAATAAGTGCGGGACCAATGGGAGGTGACTTACCTGAAAAAAGAAAAAAAATTTAGATAAAAATTTTTAAAATAACGCAAATATAATATAACAATAAGTAAACATTTATTTAGATATGTTACGCGTCGCGTGATGAGTAATTTAAAAATATCACGCTCATTATTTTTACCTACAGTTCAGTAAATTACAGTTAAATTTCTTAGAAATATTTCTAGGGTAAGCGAAATTCCTTTCATTCATTAAATATAATACAAATCCACAACTAGCTAGAACAAACAACAGAGAGAGTGTAGTTTCGCGGTTGTAAAATAGTCCTCTTACGATGGACCAATTTTTGGCATGATAAACGTCATTATCGAGTAACACAGCACGTTCCTAGAAAATAGTTCTGCTTCCCATTCCCTAAGGACTTTTGAATCGTTCTTTTTCACAACCCTGCTTTGCATGTTCCATTTGCGACGCCCTAATGTACATTGGGGTACATCTAGATATCAAACAGAAACGTCTTAAGAAATCAAAATGAAATTGCTTGTATGGGACCATTGTATATGCAATCAGCCCATCCAGTACTACTGACAAGACAAGGGTGCCGATGGTAGTTCTAGATACGCCAGACCGCTACCTAAAGAACCTCCTGCTCTGTACCTGGTTGGGGGGGGGGTTAATACGCATTACCCCCGGCTTATTATTAAATCAGATGAGAGAGCTGCGGGGCCACGGCCTGAAATATCTTCCGAAGCCCAAACCCCGGGGGCCTCCAAGCGTAAATATATAATTCCTGACCGGGGGGGGGGGGGGATGTGGTCACGTCCCAGCTGGTATAAAAGATTCATCCCTTCCGACGATGGAGTGTCACTGACTGCTTGCTCCACTGTCATGGGCACAGCGGCCGAACCGGAAATAATAAACTAATCTCTTGCATAATGTAACAGCAGGGGTAGGCATTGGTAGCGATGGTAGTTGATAATTGACTAAAGTCCACTAACTTGTTGCTAATTATTGGCAACTTGTAACTGTCTCTTGCTAATTGCTGACTTTGAGTCGGAGCCGTCAAACTCTACTCGTTGCGAATTGAAATAGTCATGATATCCTTCGCGTGCGTATACAATACTCATCGAAGATAGTATGACTAGTCTTAAGGACACCTCTGGAAAAGCAAAAGAGCTACATAGCACGTTGTCTTATGTCACGCCGTTTGGTTGAATACGTGAGGTATGAGATTCTGTGGGTGATAGTATCACTTTGAAGGTTTTTTGAAACCCAAGCCCAACAGTTACAAGACCAAAGGAGAAACCGAAAAGGTGAAATACTAGCTGAAGGTAGCTTCTAGGTATCCACTTTGCACAATATATCTTTCTTCAGTACCTTTACGAATCAATCGGTTTCCTTGTGCATCAGTTCTGACTATGATGAACGTAAGACGTATGGGACGACGAGAGACCTCCGCACTATCGACAATACGATGACGCCTCTACTTCCTCCCCCCCCCCCGAACTCTTCCCATACAAGACGTATCCTATCCGATATCAGATACACCGTTAATGAGAGGAGCAAAAAGACCCTGCAAAGGGTGGGGGGATGAGGATCGCTGACAATGAGGAGTACCGAGAGACAAGATGGCGGCGATAAGAAAGAAAAAACAAGAGACAAGAGCCTAACAACCGGAGACCATTGTGTCCCTATGACTTATGACAATTATTAGGGGGCGAGGGCACACCTCATTAGAGCCAGCAGATCCCGCACAATGATTTGCCACCGCACTGCCCCCTCTTCGCTTTTCCATTTTCTTATTCTTCTTCTTATCCTTCCCCTTATCCTTTTTCTCGTCCTCTCCTCTCCTCCTGCCCTCACCTCCACGGAGGAGCGGAATCAATTCAATTGTATACAGACAGCGAGAGAGGAAGAGGCTGAGGTATTCAAATGAGCCTCCCTCTGTGCATTGTACCCGGTGGCGATCTAGTATTTAAATCAGTCTCGGTGGACCTCTCTCTAAACCCTGCCTACCTTTTATTTTAATTACGTCACAACTAGCCGCCTAATCCCCTCCAGCTCCTTGACCTTTCCCCGGCTGGGAAGACTGTCATCCTGAGGGCACCGTCTCCCTCCGCCGCGCTGGAGAACAAAAGGCGACTCATCCCTCTGGAGCCTCCGATAATGGCCGCCTGATAATGCAAATGATAGCCATTTTGGGACCTCAGCCATCAGATAATACGTCTTCTTTTGTTTATAATGTAGCACACAGACCTTGGATGTCTCCGGTCCGCACAAGATGCGGGTACTTACTCAAGACCTTCCGGACTTGAGCAATTAAAGAATCCACACTTTCTCAAATGGATGATTAGACGATGGGGGTGATATACACCCTCATGTCCAACAAGAGGCTATTCATTACTTCCGGGATTTGAACCAGAGAAACTTCAAATCTGTCCACTAGTTCTTTTTAATTACATTCCTCTTTTTGTATCAAAGACAGTACAGAATTTAGGATTTATCCCGACAAAAGCCTGACTTGGAACCCACTTACGAGCCTAAAAAGACAAGAACTAAACAGACGCTTCGGACAATTGTACAGACTACATCGAAGGACTACCTATCTATCAATAGGAAATAAATGACTAATCTACAAAGTTATACTTAAGCCAATCTGGACGTACGGAATAGAGCTATGGGGGGCAGCAAAAAAGCCAAACATCAAGCGTATCCAATCCTTTCAATCAAACGTCCTAAGAACAATAGTAAATGTCCCTTATTACGTCAGCAACCCTTCATAACGATCTTAATATTCCCTACATTCTTGAACTCATCTCTTCCAAGTTCATAAAATTCTATAGCAACCTATCCAACCACCCTAATCCTCTAGCACAGTCATTACACTGCACCACTCATTCCTATAATCCTCTCCGGAGTCCAAAGTAGCAGTGGCGTCGTGACCTGCTATACGTACCTGACATTGGGAGTCCTAGCAATGCCCAGCTTCCCCAATCATGTCCTGAGCGTCTGTGGTTCTCTCGCTCTTAGTCAGCTTCCGCTGGCTCGTATCCGGCGACGCAGCTAACGGAGGAGCGTGACGGACTTCCCAAGACTCCACTTCCTCGCATGGGAGGGAGGTGACAACCTTGTGGACTTGGGGGGCCTCTGGGCTGTTTGTAAATACTGTATGAATGAAATCATTTATCACAATTATTTATTGCTCAATGAGGCTGATTGTAATTTTATCATAATAAAGTTGTGTTACAAAAAAAAAACCATGTACTGATATTTCCATCCTATTGCACTTCACAAGATTTATTCGTGTGGCCCTAAGCTCGAAAATAAATGAGTAACTATTATGGACTTTAGAGACAAATCTGAAGAAACGCTGTATTCTAGCAATCATGATTATAAATAAGAATTATTAATGAAAATAGTAAAACAGTCAAGGGGAGATGTATTGTAATGGCTAAGCTATTAACTCTCACAACACGATAAATGCTTGAGCCTCGATGCTATTCTAGGATAAATACACCGGAGATTTCGCATAGGAAGTAGCCGTGATGAAATAAAACTCTTTTCATCAACTATAATTGAAAATTCCACTTATTCAAGTAGCCAGCCTAGCGATGACTCTATGCTTTCGGAAGAATAACAAGAGACAATTATAAACTTTATTACTCAACCACGTTGTTTATATTCGACTGCGGCTGAAAACACTCAGAACGTAATGACATACAATAAAATTGATGCAATAACCAAACAAATGAAGGATTTAGATTCAAGTACAGTACCGTTTTTTATAAGGTGGAGTGTTTTAGTTTTAGTTTTAGGGGAAGGACCCAATAGTTTGTGCGGAAAATAAAATATAAATATTAAACCAAAGAAATAAGTACTATAATAAACATGTAAGCATACAATTACAAACATACTCGGCTAATGAATACAAAATATTGTAACGATTTCACCTAAGATCTCCCTCTTTCATCAATCCAATTCAATATTTCAACAAATTTACCACAACTATCTGGAAAATAATCCATAATCAGTATTATTCCTGATCATTAGAATGCAAACGAGTACATTTGCGGGGCTATGTCATTTCAAAGCTCTTCTGTCCAGGAAAAATTATAGAATCAGTGTAAATAAATATGTAGATCAATGAGTGATAGGTAAACTAGGCCATTCTTGTCGAGAAAGGAGGAACGGTTACCGCACCTAGTAGGAGCTCAATAAATTACTTAACCGGAATCATTCACTACTAATCAATTGTTCTTGTAGGAGCATGGCAGTTACACGGAACGAATAGCCATTTGGAACTGGAACAGATAGGAATCGCAACGGTTCCGGACCACTCGGCCGCGGGTAAGGGCAGTTTAAACTGACTAGGATCACTAGTCAGTCCCATTAAGGGGGGCCTCTGATGACCCGATGAAGACGTCGGATGAACGTCATCGCCGAATCATGGCGTGAAATATATCGACCGGCCGGCGAGTGATTGTATCATCATCTATCACCGGGATGGGTGATGAGAGCGAGTGCCGGCACAAATCGGATCCATCATCAAAGGCAGAATCATTGATAGCCTGCCGGTCAAAGGCAAAGGGACATTAGGGCTTAATCCCAGTCATTAATTAGTGGGAAAATGAATTTAGCATTAATACGGGCTAATTAATATTTAGAGACTAATTTGTGCTATATAACCCATTATTATTAGATAATAACTTGTTACTAGAGCAAATGAAAAGGCGTCAGGCATCCACGATATTCGATCAGGCGTGAGTAAGGACATGGACAGATGAATCTTCAATGTCTGTGACCAAGCTAAAAGTCAATATGAGTGCTTCATAAGCTAAGGTCATAACGTGCGCAATACTAGCTTTGTTTAATAGGCATGAGTATTTGCCTATTGGCTCGACCGGCTACTCCTCCGGGTAAGATGGGAACCCACGAACTTATATTGTGATTAGGTAACACTGTCCTAATCCTTAGAGAGTCCAAAAGAGGAATGTCAAGCAGTGCTGGGCATTAAAATAACAATAAATACAAAAAAAATTGTGGCCGTCCAAAAATGCCTATCAGAGCGGCAGTGAGGAATGATGGATACGACCACAAATAAGAAAGAATGTGTTTATAATAAAGGAGACGACGATATAAAATGGTTACAGAACAAGCCCATCCGTTATCCGAAGCTAGTCGTAAAAGTTAATCAAGCAATATAATCTGTAAGCGATAAATCCTGTCGTCGCCCGAGAGTTGGTCCAGAAGAGTAGATGCTCCCCGGTAGATAAGGAGCAGGACAACACCTCACACCATAGCACCTTACACCAGCAGTTATGGGGATATTATTCAGGCTAATAGATAGGAGACAGTGGTGGGCCGGCAGTAGCGTTCCGATAATTACAGGGTCAGTGCTCACGCCTAATAGAATAATAGCGGTTGTAGTCAGGCCGTTTTATCACCGATTAGTGTCTCCTCTCTCTCTCTCTCTCTCTCTCTCTCTCTCTCTCTCTCTCTCTCTCTCTCTCTCTCTCTCTCTCTCTCTCTCTCTCTCTCTCTCTCTCTCTCTCTCTCTCTCTCTCTCTCTCTCTCTCTCTCTCTCTCTCTCTCTCTCTCTCTCTCTCTCTCTCACACACACACACACACACACACACACACACACACTCTCACTCTCTCGCTGATTGAGAAACTGCCGAATTGTTCTGTAAGGTACATAACCCATACAGGTACATCATTTTTTAAAGTTCATTGCCAAATAAATCAACATTTTAGAAGACAAAATAATCCACTAGTTAGCAATAATCCTCGCTAGCACATCATCCAAAATATCGTCCAACGACAATAAAGCAATATAAAGTAAGCACTAACTTCTGAGAAGCCGTCTAAGAGATTACAAGACAACGAAGAAGACTTTTGGTGACTAAAAATAGTCAATCTAGCTGGCCACCGCGAGTGAGTGAGTGTCGAATACAAAGTGGGGGAGGGACAGCACCCCCCCCCCTTTCAATCATTTGAACGGAATAAATGACTGATCAACAATCATTCGTCACATGAGGGCAGGAACAGAGACTCTATGACTACCACTGCAGCGATGATAACAACACAAATGCCTGTCAATGGTCACTTGTTGAGTAATCCTGTCTGTGTTTTTTTTCCCCTTCTTTCTTTCAGACTGTTTTATATACCAGGGCTGTTTTTGTGACGAAAACTTCTACGGCGGTAAAACGCTCGTTCGGACAGAGTTTTACAGCCGGCTCCCATCCCGTCCCCGGGCACAGATGCCCGCGGGAGGCAAGAGGTATAAAAGGCAGTTTCCCTATCGAGTCAGTAAAAACCTGTTAGGGTCAATTTACAGCCAGTCGTAAAAAGAAGAAATATAATGTCATTTAGAGAGCTCATCAGGACAGTAAACAAAACGTTACTCTGCCGTTATCGTTTGTAAAATAAGGATTTAAACGAAAATCCTGTAAAAAAAAAAAAAAAAAAAAATTTCTCTCAAAGAAACAAGATACTTAAAAGACATTAAACTAAGGGCTTCGATATTACTTGTTTAAGGAACATTATCTTAATAAGAAAGATAACTGATAATAATCAGCAGAGAACGCGTAACGTACAAATAGTAATCGCGAAACGGCAACAATTCTTCTCCATCTAAATTACTTGCTGTCGTTCTTTTGGCCGGAAGATCCTCTTCGATTTCTGTAGCACACCTCTTTCTGTTATGCCTTTAAACGTTTCTTCATAATCAATAGAAGTTCTTCAAATTTTTAAGGGCCAAAAAAAGGATAAGATAAGTAACTACTTCATCCACGTTTGTAATGGAGAAGAACCGCGAACAGATGCATTAGACAACTGTACAACTACTTCAAAGGTCTCTCTTTCTTCTTTCTCAATATAGAAAATAAATGACTAATCTACAAAGTTATACTTAAGCCAATCTGGACGTACGGAATAGAGCTATGGGGGGCAGCAAAAAAGCCAAACATCAAGCGTATCCAATCCTTTCAATCAAACGTCCTAAGAACAATAGTAAATGTCCCTTATTACGTCAGCAACCCTTCATAACGATCTTAATATTCCCTACATTCTTGAACTCATCTCTTCCAAGTTCATAAAATTCTATAGCAACCTATCCAACCACCCTAATCCTCTAGCACAGTCATTACACTGCACCACTCATTCCTATAATCCTCTCCGGAGTCCAAAGTAGCAGTGGCGTCGTGACCTGCTATACGTACCTGACATTGGGAGTCCTAGCAATGCCCAGCTTCCCCAATCATGTCCTGAGCGTCTGTGGTTCTCTCGCTCTTAGTCAGTATCCACTGGGTCGTATCCGGTGACGCGGTGGACGGAGAAGCGTGGGGGACTTCCCAAGACTCCACTTCCTCTTTCGCACGCGAGGGAGGTGACAACCATGGGGAGTTGGGAGGTCTTTGGGCTGTTTGTAAATACTGTATGAATGAGCGAGTGAATGAAAATTGTAAATATGGTATAAATAAGAACATTTAATACTTATTGCATAATAAGGCAGATTGTAATTTTAGCACAATAAAGAAGTTTATAAAAAAAGAACTGAATTTGTAAAATGTTTAATATTTAAAGTTTTTGACTTATGCTCTTTTTAGCAAACACTGTTGAGATACTCATTGGAATTTTTTCAACAAAATTTTCTTTGTTGTTTCGAGTCTATTTTTATTAGTGTCTATTCTAGACCCACCCATGACCGCACACAACTTATGTTTCCTATTGGATAGTTAATAAGACTAGATATCTGAAGGCTTGATCAAATAAATGAATAAAATATTCATGGAATAACGATGAATAATAAATAACATTTACAAGGAACAATAGCAGTTATTACATCACTACCTGGTAATATCAGCGCTATTACGTTACAGAACGGCTATATAACCAAAGCCACCACGCAGACATTTAAACGACTGCAACAGAGCAGCAATGCGAATGGAAATGTTGTTTAAAGTCACGACCTTGAGCACATCTTGCGTATTTCTATCGCGAGCTATCTTATTTGTGAGTCTAATATCTCCAATAGTGGAGTCTGGAGGCATCTCATCAAGGACGGAATAAATAAAATAAAATCTATTTGTGAGAAAGTAATTTAAAAAAAAAGTTTGGAACCTCGGCATTAAAGCACTCGTTTCCAGTTTTAAATCTAGCCAATACATTGTTTGACATTCCAAATAATGTTATATGGGTGAAGCAAGCCTGAGGAGTAACTACGAGACAATATTATCAAAGGTAAGAAAAGAGCTTAATTGAACAGCTGTTCACACACATTCATACTTTTTTTTTTAAGGAAATTTGTTTTTTGGCTGGTGTACATCCTGTCGTTTTAAATACCCCCCCAAAACTTGAGTCCTGCCTTTAGAATTTCAAGCATTTCAGTTTCGAAATTCATCCAACAATACGACTAAAATTCAACCTCAATTTTAGTTAATTAAGTTCGAATGGTAAAAGTGTTACAATCGAATTTAAATGCTTATATTATATTATTATATTTAATTTCGATGTGAGGATTTTCTGGTATAAATGTAAACCAACCAGTAAAATAAATTATGTAAGCAGTGAAAAAGAAATGCCCCTCTTGAGCCAATGGAATCGACCAGAAATGGGCGTTTCGTTTTTTATCAAATCGAATCGATAACAACAAATCACTGAAAATGCAAGGGCTTTAAATTTTCCAACGGCAAAAGTAATCCTAAACGATAACCACAACACGACGACGAAAGATTTATTAATTTTACCGAAGCGAGAAATAGTTGACAAGTACAACTAGCGAGGACAGACGCACAGATAAAACAAAAATCCTACAGACAGACAGACAACTAATTAATTAGGGTGTAGGATAGCCGGAGGGACATTTATACGAACCAGGGTGCCGGGCGATCCTTATCGTACATGGCCGGGCCCTTGCCGTATCGTCTTACCGCATACTTCGTCCATTATTCACCTCGTAAAATACTTTTTAACAGCATCAAAAAAAATGTGAAAAAAATAAATAAATAATTATAATCAGCATCTGATATGAAGGAGAGGGAGCGCCTCATCGGGTAATTATTTTAATGCTAATTAAACTTCAAAGTGTTTTTCGTTTTGTTTCGTGTCTGTTTACAGCGGCACCATCAGAGCGAGAATTATGTAAAATACGACTCATGATTAAAAAGCCCCTATTAACATCGTTCCGGCAGGGTACCTGATCCTTCACAGCTGAAGAAAATAGGTGAATGCCGGTTATTTTTTTTTTTTTTTTAAGACTTAATCATCCTTTTGTGTGCCCATAATTTATCGAAACAGTAAAATCTTCAATGACTACAATTTAGAGGAAAAATCAAGTGTCATGCTCCGAAAACTCACAGCACATTAAAACACTGCATTTTAAGTCCTTCTCACTCTTACCTTTTAGTAAAATTTAAGCAACTTTGGCTTAATAGTAATATTTATTAATTTTTTTTTTAATTTGTATTTGAAGAAATTTTAGATACTGTGCCCCAAATAGATAACTCAGATAAAGTATCTCATTCATTTCAATTCACCCCACGTTACTCAAGCAGCCGGTCAACACAATTTATTTATTACAAGCAAAAATAAATATTTTATCCCATACATCCCGAAATACTTTGATACATATTTTCACAAAATATACCATTGACGGCACATTCGTTAGTAATATTTTTATAAACTGGAAATCTGAAAGTCTCCAAGAACACTCATTGTCTTTAAAAGGGAAGGGGATCCTTTTGATGCTCAGGCAGACAAATACCGTAAGGAAACATTGAATAAAAACATATGTACATTGAATAAAAACATATGTGCATTGAATAGCAATATTTAAAAAATATATATCAGGTTAACTATTCATAATGATAACCAATAAATATTCTAAAACGAACTGCCGGTCCCTCCAGGCCGTTATTTATATATAGAGATAAAGATCTACACAGAGCCTCGTTAAGAAGGGCTGAAATAAATAAATAATAAATAAATAAATAGAATAAATAAAGAATAAAAAACAAAGGCCGAATTCCATATAGGCCGTTGATAGTGGAGGGGGCTGACCCGAGGAAGGCCAACCTCCGGTATTCCTCATAACTGGATCTATCGTGGGATTCGCAGAATACACCCGGTGTAATAATGCGTGTATATCTAAACCTAAATGCGACCCGCCCTTCCTGCCCTGACGCGGCTTAAGCCCACGCCTCCTTAAAAACAAAAAAAAAAAAGAATCCATTCGTATACATATACAAGTCAAACTGAAATGTTATATATCCAAAACCGCACCAATATGTCCTGTTAGAACCGTTTCATAAACAACTATAAAAATTGGTTTTTATTTCCCTTAACGAGTCTCTTCGATATAAATAACAGGTAGGCCCCCTCGCTTTACATGGAATTATAATATTTAACACATATTACCGATTTTGAAATAATAAATTACATAATTGTCATGCGGCTTATACATGATTAGCATATATGAGGATTTCTTAACACGTTCGATTTGAATACGAATCTCTGAGACTTTGCGGGCTCTATACCGAAATTTATGCCTGTTGACCGAGTCTTATTTCATTCGACAGCGAGCTTTCGAAAATTCAAAAGCACGACTCGAATTGCTTACCAAGGTTGGTAGAGATTTGTTCTTATTCGGCCCGGGTCGATGACGTCAATGAACAAATGCCTCCTGGATCGCGGGCCGGCTGCCGCCTAAATCCACTGGTTATATAATCATGAAAAAGATATCACGAGGATATTCGGTCGCAATAATTATATATTCATAATTTTAACCTTTTGGTTTGTCATTTTTAAAAAATATGAGGAGAGAGCGCTCTCAATCGAGAAAAAAAAAAAGTGTTTCACACACGCGAATTTTTAAGATAAATTACCTAAATGAACAAAGATCAAATCGCTCCATTATGACCGAAGTAGAGGGTAGAGCCATTACATCAAACTGTAGAAAAAATAAATGTGATTATTAACCAATAAAAAACAAAAACAGGTTCGGGAATCGAATAACGGCATTGTCTTGAGCGCTCAATAAATAAAAAATAATTTATAGGAGATTGGAAATTAATTACTATATATATAATATTTATTATTATTAATGATCAATTGCAAGCGGAAATCGTTTCCACGATCGGAAGTAGAACCCAGGATCTAGGAGGAACCCTACCAATCTGAGCTACCTTGCACGAGTTAAATGTTAGTTAAAAAAATTACAGTAATATATTTTTTCTCAATTTTTTTTTCAATTACATAATACGCCTCTGTTTACTTAATTATGTCATCTTGTTTATAAATTCAATTAAATCTACTAAATAAAATTACTAATTATTTAAAATTACTAAATAACTTTAGTCAATATAAAAACAAAACAAAAATTGAAAAGTTGCATGAATCTGCTAGTTGATAAGCACACACAAGTATCGAAAAATAAAGATTTAATAGATAATATCAACAAAGATCAGATTTAAATCAAAAGAGAATAGACAAAAGCCAGCTGACCTGCCGAAGGAAAAGGAGAGACGAGACTACCAGCCGCAACAATAGAAGTATAAGAAGAAGAAGTGAAGACAAAATAAAGACAGCGAAGACAGACAGACAGACACAAGAGCATTGATCCGGTTCATTAGTATATATTTACAGAAGATGGGCTGTCAACTGTAACTATAGCCCGCTCTAGGCACGGGGGTATCATTAGCCACTAGGCGATGGCAGCCAAGAGGTGATGAGGTAAGGCGAAGGAAAAAATAGCTCTAGACAATGGTATCGAACCCACACACTCGCACAGGCGGGCAGGTGTAGGTAAGAATGTGTCCGTCACTGCTTCGTGGTTCTTGATGCCTTCATCTTCAATAGCGGAGTAGCTATATCAAATTATGAGCGTACAGCATTGGCGTGTCTCAAATAAGTATAACCCAATGTAGTTTATTTAAAAAATTTACAATGGCAATGGAAAGAATTTTATTTGTATAAAATAGAATTATAAATTATTATGAATTTAAATGATGAAATATGCATGGATGCCTTCCTAGACGAGAAGTCAAAGATCTCTCATTATCTTAGCGTCTCCACAGGCATGTTCTATCCCAGATCTCATCTCAGCATTTCTGGGACGTTCTTATTTAAACAGATCTTCTCCCCACTTTCTGACACAACAAGCCGCTAACGCTTTCCTGTCCTTGTCTTAAAAAAGGTGTCTTTTAAAACCTCCTGGGACGAGACGACACTTCGTTGTAGCATCAAACCACCACCCCCTAATGCCCTTGCCATCTCTAATTCACATGAACATAACATGTTTGTGGTAAATCATAATATTATCTATAACCAATCTATTCCAACTGTTTTAATAATTATGTACTAATGATAAAAAAAAATGTTAGTTACTGACAGATTCGAATTCGGAAACAGCTGATCTCCGGACTGGTGCTCCTTTATGACCAGAGTATTCTGACATTTTTTTCTTCAAAGATTGCCCATAACAAGGACAGTACTGACACGAGATACAAATCAATTTCGACATCAATAAAACTTACGGCATCACTTACGACTGCTAATGATAGTTTCGTCGACTGCACGACGATTTGAAATATACTGATAATAAATTTCTGACAAGAGAAAGCTGGCATCAAATTTGCAACTTTTACTATAATTTATTCAGACAGCAGCTACTCGTTAACTATGACGAGGCTGAGTGGGCCACGTCTTTTGTGGTCGAGATGCATTATCTCCTAGGGGAGCAGGCATCGAAACGTCGATAAGTTTCTGGACTGTGATAATTTTATCACGCTCGGTCTTGCATACATCTTACGTGCGACGCTAGAATCACAGGAGTTGGTAAATATTAAAAAAAAACCAACGGCTGTAAGTCTTGCAAACCATTTTTGTTTTCCTTAACGAAGGATACATAATTAAATATAGTCCGACATAATATTCACTGTAATATTGCCTAAGGAGTAATTGAATTAATAGATCATTAGACGACATAAAAGCCAAAGAAGGGGGCTGTAACAAATGACAAGGAAAGCACCCCCCGGACAGTAAAGTTCTTTCAGCGATTAATTTGTCTTCGAGCCCGGTCCGACTCTTTTTTATTACAATTTTTCTTATCTGTTTCTAATTTCGGATCCGTAGCATTTCTTTTTTCACTATTTTGTATTAATAATTATCTGCAGAAGAAAAAAAAATAACAGTAAGTTCGATAAGAACAATTTAAATATAGAAATAATACATAATAGTACAAGTAATACATAATAGTACAAGTAACAATATCCGATGAGAACCCTGCAAATATGAACTGTGAAATACAAAGTGCAGAAATCACCGACATTAGACGCCGCGTCCCTAAATAATTGATCACATTAAAAACTAAATGTAATACAAAACTACTCAAAAATACTTGGCTGAAGTCGAGAGAAAATTCTCCCTGAATATATAATATTTACTTTATGACATCACTCCCTTGATAGTAAATAATTGTAATAACACACTTGCCAAATAACCTTGCTAGAAATTAATATTTCAGAGAATACAACAAAATATACGAGCGATATAACCGCCAATTAAACAACGATCCATCTTCCGGCCAAGCCATGTGATGAAAACTGAACAAATTGCAAAAATTATTATATACGTAGTAGTCCAATTAATTTTATTTATGTACTGGAATTTAAATATTTTTCTCTTGAATGTGAAGTGATTTTTAAACAGACGGGGGTGTGTTTTGAGAGTTAGCTGTTATTTCTTGCTCGGGAGTAACGGCGTTTTCAAAGCCTTGCTACAAATGGATTGTAACGTTTAGATAACCCATTTGGTTTGAATTTAAAAGGCGTGCTCTAGATTTTAAAACTTACATTCTATTATTAATCAGAACATTCTATATAACCCCGTCAACACCAGGACTATCATATACTTCGAATAAAGCAATAATATCAAGTCAATGATTTTCACAAAAAATCAAGTTTAAATCCTAAAAAATGAACCATATATATTAATCATACAAGGTTTTAGGGTATAAAAAAGCATGCAACTTTGACTGCAGTACCAAAATTTACAGAATTTTACAGAAAAAATCACAGAAAGGACAGTAGATTCATACATAAAATAGTTATGTCAAACGTTTTATATGTATATATATATATATATATATATATATATATATATTTTACCCTCTAAATTTAAATTTAATTTGTTATTTTTTATTTCTTTACAGAAAAACAAATATCAATTATTGTTTTTGTTATGTGTCTAATTTATAATAAATTTATCCTACACTATTATGAATTTTGCCGCACATTTTTGATATAGACACTGGCACTAGTGAGTAAAGTGTCGACATATTTTCCGACTATACTATAGTTGCATAGAATTGTCACTCATCGTTTTTATATCGAGTTATCGAGGTTAAAAAAATGGTAATGGGCATTTATACAAAGTTGAAGTGAACAAACAAGTTCAACAATCCGCATTTCGTCAGATTGCCATTTCAACTAGTCAACCCGTGGCTTGGAGATGTTGAAATTAGGGCATCGAGTCCAACAATTTTTACTATGCAGCAAGACTTTGAACTGTTGTTCATTAATAGTTTTAGGGAACGGTATACGCAAAATAAAATGTATGTAATATTAACAATGTACTGCAAAATCTTTCCTTTGATGGCTTGATGACTTAGATTCACTTGAGGACTTCATGCCTGGAGGTCAAGGAAAGGCTGCGAAAGAATTACGAGCATGTCGTTGAAAGTGTCATACCATATTACACATTACCAATCTAAGACATTGAAACACTTGAAATACCGAGCAAAAAAGCTTGGGGTTTTTTTCCCCATATTGTACGGACATCAAGAGGAATTCTCCACGCCTTAACAAAATATACCAAAAGCACAATACGAAACCCCCTCAACAGACAAAATGAGCTGAAACTATAGCTTTAAATAAGTAGTGACATCGTCGAGAGACAAAGCCCCGCCTGTACGGCTCGCTTAATCCTCCCTTGGACCGTTGACGCACATCGACGGCCCGGGCAAGAGGGGACAGGCAGACTTAAAGGCACCAGTTATTCATACCCCGTTCATGTTTGACAGATGACAGATGCCTGGCCAAACTGTGACAACTGTTTGACAGCACCGGGATCTCTTCACTTGTCAACCGCATTAATGCTCTGTCGTTATTTCAACTCACCGCTGAGCGGGGCACTCGCGAATATATCATATAATTAAAACCTACTTTCCACCAATTTATTTTTTCTTGGAATGCTCAGTTCATTGATACACAACGATGCACCCTTAGGGCAATGAATAAAATGAGGAAAATTAAAAAAATCAAAACAACATTTCACATGTGAAGGGTCAGATGATAGAAAAGGACTAGAGTTGGGTCATTATTACACTACAACCACCAGATTTCGTATAAAACCAGTAAAAAAATCTATCGTGTATTTTAAAGCTCAGTGTTCTGATAATAAAATGAGAGAAAATAAAATGTGAGCCTAATTTAGGAGAATTTTTGTATTTCGTTTATACGGACTGCTATGTTGAATGAGAGCTCAATTTGCAGGGTATTTAATGAAACTAAAAAATGACAACCCTATACCCACGACGTTAAAAAACCAAGTCGCTTTCAAAATGAAAATATTTTCTTAGATCCCTTCAATCATTTTGTGATATAGTATAAATACATATATATTTTCTTTTTTTTTTCTTTTTAACCCCACTATTATCAATAAGCAAAGAAATATTCTTATAAAGAAAAAGAAACTGTAATTACGTAATTTCGGCTAGGCTAAAAGGAGTACTAATAGTAATAGGTCATTAATTACTCGTTAGGGAGTGGGTACATGACCGGGGCTGTACCACTGCGCCAGTGTAGGTAGGAGGGGGAAAAGAGAGAGAGAGAGAGAGAGAGAGAGAGAGAGAGAGAGAGAGAGAGAGAGAGAGAGAGAGAGTAATTTAAAAAAGCATAAATTAAAAAAAAAAAGGAAAAAGGGTCAAGAAAAAAAAGAGAAAGAGCACGAACAAGAGCGGCGAACGGAACGAAAGATTGACATGCCTTTGAAAGGGCTTTAATTAATTCCGCTTTAAGTGGTAACCGAGTAGGGGTAGCCAATTCGATCCCCGTATCTCTCTCCCACACACACACACTCGCGGACAGTAAGTAACATTACTCATACAGGCGATTGTGTGTGTGAGATATGGCAGAAATAAATGCACTATATCCAGTCTATCATCGCACTAATAAAAGCTATAATGTAAACACTTTAAATTGTTTACTGCTCTTATTATCATTGGAATACATTTCTTTACTATCATTGGAAAATTAATTGCAACTAAGGTAAATAAATACTTCCTTATAAAGTTGAAATAGGGCGGAGATCAGAGCCGTCTATTTGAAAAAGAGCAAGCAAGGGGTTGCACAAGGCGCAATACTGACACATTATTGTAATCATTATTTATATTTTTCCTTTTATATGAAAATTTAATTGCTGTTAAATCCCTGATACCTTTTTCGCTAGGGTATCCAACATTCTATATAATTTTCTAAACATCTCGACAATAATGTAGAAAGTAATTACAATTTTATAATATTCTTTATTGTTCAAAAATTACAATCTGCCTTATTAGGCAATAAGTAATTGAGATAGATGTTCTCATTCATACCATATTTACAATTCGTCATTCACTCGCTCATTCATACAATATTTACAAACAGCCCAGAGGCCTCCCAAATCCACATGTTTGTCACCTCCCACGCATGCGGAAAAGGAAACGGAGTCTTGGGAAGTCCACCACGCTTCTCCGTCAGTCGTGTCGGATAAGAGCCAGTGGAGGCTGTCCAAGAGCGCGAGAGCCACTGACACTCAGGGCATGATTAGACAAACTGCCAATTGGCAGGACTCCCACTGTCACCTATATATGACGGTGACAGTGGGAGGTCACCTATTTATAGTAGATCAAAAGGCTACAGCGTTTTTAGTCTCCGAGGAGGATTATAGGGATGAGTGCAATAATGTAAGGTATATTAAGATCGTTATGAAGGGTTTTGTTGCTGACGTAATAAGGGGAATTACTGTTGTTCTAAGGACTTTTCATTGAAAGGATTGAATACGCTTCGTGTTCGACTATTTTGCTGTCCCCCGTAGCTCTATTCCGTATGTCCAGATTGGCTTAAGTAATATAGAAAGTATATGACTGAATCGGTTGGCCTTTTACTTAAATGATAAATTAACAGAGAATAAGCTGACAGTCGTTCATGAAATAATTAAATATAAACCGACCGAATCGATGGAACGATGGGACCCAGCGATCGATTAGGAAATTGAATGTCTCAATTGAGCAAACAGTATTATCCCCTCTAATGGCACATGACAATAAAAATGAAATGAATTATTATAAGGGCACTATACTATCCTCCATCGTCACTGCTCACTTTCATCGCTTGGGACAGTTTCCACACTTTCGTTGTAAGGCCGGGTCGGCTTGACCCAACGACTTCATTTGAAAAGCTCTGACTCATATAAAATCCAGCGGATCTTCGACACCGCCTTATATAGACAGTAGAGACAGGTTGGCTGTCGGCAATAAGCGACTATCGCAATAGCGGCAGCCACTGCGTGATGGGTTCAACGCCGAGTGTGTCAATTGCTACATAATGCCCCGACGGACAGACAGGCATAGCGACACGACGTATCCAGATGATGGTGAAGAAGATCGATGAGCGCGTAGGCGGAGACAGTTTTCTGATTGCCACGGTTTAGTAATTGCTCTCTCGCTGTTTCTACATCACAGGCAATGCAAAAGTACCTACACTCTTCTGTAAGAGACTATCAAGGGGTCGTCTAGTCTTTTGTAAGATATCGAGGCCTCGACCGGAAAATCGAGTCTTTCAAATTGTGTGTTGAATGAGTCCACGAATCGGAACATCGAATAAATCACTCTTTTACAGGAAATAATTATTTTTGTTTGAAATTATTTTCTTTCCAATGAAGTGGCCTCGACGAGTTACAAGGAGGTCTGTGTAGGAAGATGAATGGTTAGGACAAAAATCTAAAAAGTTACCCTGCCCCGCGCATGATTATTATTGCTTAATAATAAAAGTATAATCATGTCATTTTTGAGTCAAAAATCCATTTTTTAACTAATGGGTTAGCAAGAAAGTGAATTCGGTTTGCACGAGTAGATAGGGTTATGTTTCGTTATTCTTTAGTCAATGTTAGAATTATTTTCTTTCGACATTTGATATTCGATATCTTTAGGTTGCTATAGAAAAAAATTCCGTGTAATGTTGTTTACAACTGTCAGTTTACGGTCAGTTTTGACATAGAGTACGAAAATAAGCATTTTCGACACATTTCACTTTTTTATTTTCATAAACGCAAGAAAGCGGCTGAGGCTCACAAAGAGATAGGTGAAGTTTATGGTGTTGATTGTTTAACAGAACACAAGTGTCAGAATTGGTTTAAAAAATTTCGTTCTGGAGATTTTTCACTGAAAGATGACCAACGTTCTAGTCGACATTCTGAAGTTGATGATGACCAAATGAAAGCCATAATTGAATCGAATCGTCATATAGCTGTGCGAGAGATTGCTATACAGTTAAATGTATCACACACAACAATTGAAAATCATATAAGACATCTTGAACTTGTTAAGAAGCTGGATATTTGGGTTCCGTCACGACAATGCGTGGCCTCACTCATCTTTAGCAATACCTACGTAACTATTGGAGCTTGGTTGGGAAGTGATGTCGCATCCCCCATACAGTCCCGACCTTGCACCATCGGATTATCATTTGTTTCGAAGTTAATAAGAAGAAGATATTTGACTGATTAAAGTTTATTTTTTGTATAGACAAAATTGAGTTTTATTTAACACTAAAAAACCGAAATTACTTTCTTGCCAACCTCAATATTTTACATTGATACAGAGAACATTACTCAATTTAATGTAGACATCTCGTAATACATGTAGATGTTGATTTTTTTTTTTCTATTACACAGCTATTACCGCAATTCTATTTTGGAAGGATTTGAATGAAAAATGCATTGTCTTAAAGCACCTGAAGTAAAGATAGTGAATTCCCGATTCACAAAGACTTCCGAATCTACCTGGCTAGTCCAAAAATTTCATAGCACAGAGTTCTTGTAAACGCCAAAATAGAACGCAAGTAATTAAAAATCATTACGCCTTTTTTTTTTTTTAGCACAAAAACAGATACTTGAATTTGGGTAAATGTTTTTAGTGCTTTTGTGAAGAAGCACATTTCTTATCATAGGTTTTTTTTTGGGGGGGGGGGGGGGAGGGGGGTTTGATTTTGATTATAAATGCCTAATGTAATTTGATTAGTCAAGTTGATAAAAATTCATACTGCTGCTACTACCAATGGTCCGACCCTAGACGAGTCTTTCGAGAGCGGCCCTACAATTAGCTTTCAAGAGAACTTTGAGAGCGAGACCCTTTGTAAATTATGTATGGCCCTGGAAGAGGTATAAAAGCACTTCTTTCACTCGACCTCATTAACCAGCTTTATACGAATTTTATGCTAATTCCTACCGCTTGCTGCCTACACTGCAATTAGCCACTCAACATCAAACTACTAAATCCACATACATACCAGTGCCGTATCATTGTTTTATTTATTATAATTTTTTTTGTTTTTGCACAACAAGAGAATGAAATATTAATAACAAGCCACACGCGGGTAAATATAAATGAAACCTGTTATTAGTAATAGTGAAAATACTCTTTCAAGGGTTCCCAACTTGGGCGTGACCATTCGTTAGAAGTTCTACAAGTTTCTACCCAATTACTTGATAATTGTATGCAGAAAATCAAAAAGCTCAAAAGGCATTTTTTTTTTTATGTGTGATTATTCGCGACACATAACGGTATAAGTACATATTTATGTTGACCGTAAAAAAAAAAAAAAACTGTTTTCTAAAAAAGAATATGAGGAGCGATAAAAAGAAATTAACTTCGAAGGACCAATTAGGTGACTACGCGATGCACGCCTCTAATCTACATGTAATTACCATGAAAATAATTAGCATTTCAAAAACACACCATTACAACTTGTTTCTGAAAATAAAACAGAATTATTCTTCAGTTAGTATTAGCCCGGCCGCGGGAGTGGATAAGGTAATGCCATACAGCAACATCGGTAATGAGAAGTGGGCACGCGCTAATGTTTATGGCGTTGGCGATACGTCCCTAGGTAAACCGGTTCTTGGATTGGAATCTCACGAGAGTGTCAGCGATTTCCACTCTCACAGTAAGCTGTGACATTAAGAAGTGAATACTGTTGACTAAGGTCGAGAGTGGTCAAAGTCGAGTCGGACTAAAAGAGCGGTAATGGGTTCGGAAGAGGTTTGTGAGGTAAAGACTATAAGGACAGAAGGAGAGAGAGGGAATGGGGAGAGTGAGAGAGAGAAATGTGTACAAATGAGAGAGGCGAGGGGAGGAGAGAAACACGAGAAGTCCATCTCGAGTGGATGTCGGAGGGTGAGGCAAAGGTTTAGATTGGAGCTTCCACTGACCAAAGACTACGGAACTTTCCCATAGAACTTAAAACACCCTTTTTATTTATTAGTTCTTTTATTTATACTAAGATCCTAGTCAATTTAAAGAAATATATAGAATAAAAAAAAAATGGTAAGGTTAATGCAAAACCGTGTTGGAGTTGAAGGTAACTGTTTCGGATCCGGCCCGGAGGACCAATTTTTTTTCCAAATGAAACGAGTTGACCATATGTAATATAATACATAAATAAAATAGCTATTTCTGGAGTCTTATCCGCAGTGCTAATGACAAGAAATAAATCATAAGTAATAAAGTCATAAGGGATAATAAGTAACACACAAGGGACATAAGTCATAAAGTAACAGGTCCGGATAAAATATAAAACGTTTTTACTTACGGCATGAGACTAGAAAAGTTTATTATTTTGAATCCATTTAGCAATAAATTGAGTAATCTTCCAAGCAATAACATTTTATTGCACCCTTCATTTAAGTATAATATATCAGATTCTGAGATCGCAAATAAGTGCTTTAGGAAAGTAGTTTTTTTTTTTGTCTTTTTTCAGAGAACTGTAAACACTAACGAAATGTATTATTTATCTGTGAAAATACCAATACCAACTAGCTTCGCTTATTAAACGTATGTATCAAATGAAAAAGGTTTATTTTATTTCATTTTTTATTAAAATTCTTCACGTTTAAGAGACGGGTCGGGCTTAGAGTGAAGTTTCTACCGGACAATTACCGACGGCGTTCCCGGCGAGAGAGCATTATTAGACAATTAGCAAGAGCTGCTATTATATTTAAATTGGAGGCCAATTGCCACCCCCCCCCCTATCTCCGGCTGTTCTCCACCTCCAGTGGGATAAACTCGTGGATAAGGAAGGAGGAGGAGACCTCGGGGGCCGGATGGGAAGTTTTCTCAACAAATTGGTGAATAAAGAAATCTCATTATCCCTTATTATTCAGTTCGGCTCAGTTGCTCCCCGGCTGAGCCATTATCGCACATTATTAGCATTCAATTTTAATGGAAATCAACTCCCTATTAAATTGTAATGGGTCAATTATCTTTATTTTTCAATGTCTGTCTGCCCGGCTCTTCCTCTACCATTAGAATTAATAATACTTTTTTTTTTTATGTATTATTTTTTTATAATGGAATCGATCAGGAGGGAATTAGTTGCGGAGAAATTCGGCAATCATTCAAATGAAAATTTGATGGAACTATTCAAATAATTATCTTTTTAAAAAATAAATTAGTTTTTGTCCTCTGAACCTGTTAAAAACTAAGTATAGAAATCAAAATTAAATCTCCAATTTTATAATTATTTGAACATAATAACGTATTCGGGGATCGAATATTTTCTCTTCTCCCCCCCCCCAGATTAAACTGATGAAGTCGATCTCAATTTAAGAGAAACTATCATCATCTTAAGGCGATCAGAAAAGAATTATATCAGTCGATTAAATTGCGAGCCGTGAATTAATGTTTCCATTGAATTTATCAGTATTCGAACTTGTCTTAAACCTCTCGTTTATGTCGAAGCGTCGTCCATTAGTAAATTAGATAGAAATATAAACTTCTTGTCATGAACGTTCAATTAAACAAACTGTTAGGAATCGAGTGGGAGGTACCCATCCTGACCACAAAGCAATGGCAGATGGTTCCCTAAATATCAGGTGCTCACTTGAATTAAAATGTATAGTTTATTATTGATAAAGTTTACTGTCATTTTTTTGATAATAAGCTCAGTAATTAAAATCCCATTCGAAAAACTACAATCCTAATTTTGATCACTCAACAGATTTAATGAAAAATTCACAGGCGAAGTATAATACAATCCAACAGAACTCCTAAGGATTGGATGTTGATAAATAGTAGCATTAGTTTAATTATTTATAACTTCATTATTGTTATATTTTACATAAAATTAATTGGCTTGTAATGGGCTAGTGCGTATTATGTAAATTCCCCCAAGGCTAAAAGAATAGAGCTTTCAGCAGACTGATATTTATATTTGAAAAGGTCAAGTCAAACACGTAATGGACATTCTTTTATATTTTTGTAGAGTAATGAGTAAAAAAAAACATGACAAATGCTACATTATTGTAGCGAACACGTGAAGACTTTACAAATAGAAATATATATAAATATATATATATATATATATATTACATATAGGGAATGATTTAGACGGCAGTTGATGTTAAGAAAAACCGTGAAGACTGACACCCCCGTTAGAGAGAGGGGGGGATGGCCGAGAATCGATATTATTGCCTAGAGAGAGAATTAGAAGCGAAACCTCTTCCCATTGATCTAACTCCACACCCTCCCCCTCTCCTCTCTCCTGCTGATGTCAGCGTTTGAAAGAACAACAGTAACTAAACTAACAGTCCATTATAGGACAGTACATAATACTTAATAATAAACTAATAACTCAGATTAATTCATTAATTACTTCAAGCTCCGGAAAAATCAGCGATCAAGGAAAATGTCATTAGTTTAAACCTACACTTTAGCAGGACACGATCAAATCCCTAATCGACATTTACATAAGTTACATAATTACTCAAATTTATTATAGACATGTCACAAACAAGTCTAACTAACTGAGCAACAAGCTGAACAACTTAGAAGCAATACATAAAATGGTGACATAAATAACTTCAACTAAGAACTTCCATGTAGTTAGGTTAATCCTACATATATTATACCTGATAAAGATTTTGGTTTTAAATATAAAGCTATTATCGTTTTCAAATACATTTAGGTTACCTCTGGTCGTAAATATTGAGATAATTAAATCCACAACTTTAAAAAATACTAATAAGGATTATTACATGGACTTAATTGTTGCAAACTTTAATGTTGCAGTCAGAAGTGGTCCTCCGGACCGGATTGAAACATTGGACTGTGACATTGAACACTTTTGAATCTTGAATTGTAGTTATATCGTAAACACTTTAAATTACTCACAATGAATAGATTTAGGAAATGAAATATTGTGGCATTTAAACATGACAATACTAAGATGGGTCTATTGAAAGGTGAAATGTCATTGGGGGATTAATATACTTCCTGAGTTAAAGAGCCCTATACGTGATTGGTCTAAGTGAGACTAACTAAAATACCAATTGTTACATCCGATGGATGAGTCCCGGGAATGAGGATGCAATTATATAGTTCTGGAGTTGCTACTGCTGAACAGATACGGGCACCGACTCCAGTCCCGGTCACTCCTTACAGAACCTCACTTCATATTTGTTCAGGGGCAGGGAGGGAATGTGCCCTACTTCAAAAAAGCGACCGGCGTTAGGAATATGTCAAGTAGGAGGCGATGGAAGCTAGTATACCACACTTTTATCGTTAGGCGCTGATGGTGTCTGCTGACAATTATCCTCACTTGAAGTTGACTGATAAGCCGTCGAAAAATGTTTAGCTTAACTATGGAAACACAATTGCTTTTGATTATTGATACAGGGACATTATGAAGTAAGCAGTGTTGCAAACCTTAGGCATTAGTGATTAAGAGTTCCCCGTCGATTTTTAGCCTTGGCACATGGACAGTTGAATCTGAAATGGAAATGTGCGGGAGGCTGAATGTGAATGTATGTGTGCCTGTGTGCGTGTGTATGTGGAGCCCCCTTCCCCCCTTGGCATTATACAGAAAACAAAATAAGGGCCCCCTCCTCTTCATTTGCATCTTGTCCGGTAGGGGCTGTGTGATAATGCTCCGTCTTATACTGTCTGCGTATGTTGTGAATGCGCGGGGCTGTTCATATCTCAGCCAGCCGAAGTAGAAAAACGTCTAGCAAGTTCAGTATAGTTGTTGTTGTTTTTGGTCACATTGCGTTTATTAACATAACCGTTCAAGAAAAAAATATCGATAGCATCGCCGATCCAAGAGTATAAGGAAATGAAAATTCCACGTAAAGAATAATGCATTAGTAGGTTTAAAGGTTGAGAATTGAAAACCGTTCAAGTAGCGTACGTAATTAAGCCTAGATTTTAATTTAATTACAACCCTGAGAGTGCTGGAAAATTCTGACCGGGCCGACCTAGACGAAGAAAGGTATGAGAAACAGGATTTCACATAGAACGACAATTTGGACCTAAGAGAAAACCCAAAACAAGAATTATTGCCCTGTATCGACTCCAAATGTTAAATTAACGGGCTTTGATAATCGTGATACTGAAAGGGGATGAATTAATCGAGACAATTGAACCCCTTATAAAGGAAGAGAACTCTCTCTCTCCCTCTGCCGTAATACAAAAAACAGTTCAAAAAAACAATATCAGTAAAAACAATAATACGCACAAATATAGCAATATATATATAAGGCGTGTTCGAGATACAATTAACGTGGCTAGGCACTGATGACTTAAACGGGACAATTATAGCCCCGGGTTCGTTTCCCGACCGTGGCTATCTCTATAATTCCATCTGTAAATAAAATCCTTGCACGCTCTTTCGTCGACTCGTCATTCCATCTTCTTGTCTTTTCATTGTCGCTATAATTGTAGTAGTTGCTTTTTTTCGGTCTCTCGAACAAGTTATTCGACTCTGCATACAAGAAGGAAGCTTACTCCTTAAGTGTATATGAATAATAAGTCTTGCAAAGAAGAGAAATGGGTCAAGAATACCCTGAGGATAGTTAGTAGATAACAAACCCTGCTTATGAAGAATCTGTGTTTTTTAGGGTGGGCGAAAATTCTCACTTAAACTCAGAATCTTATTTGTCTTTTGAGTAGGCTATCGCCAGACATTATTTAATTTTGTCAATGCCTTATTGTTTTCAATTTAATCTTACTAAAATAATTATAGGTTGAAGAAATACCTATTAAACAGGTTCCTGGCAATTTTATTAAAACGTATTTTTTGAGTACCCGTCTAGAATGTGCCCTTAAGAAATCTTAAGGATAATAAAGAGGATAAATAATTCTCCATTATTTTAGTTATTGATTTTTTTTCAGTTGATCCTTGCTGTATATAATCCAGGAATACATGAAGAATACTGATTTATATACAATTTGTATTCTAAAGGGCACATGTTTCGTTTCTTGAAATACATTGTTAGGCTCATTTCTTTGGCTCATTTTACAATGAATATATTCCTATAAAACAATTATACTAGATAAGCTAAGCTAACATTATCCGTTCTTAATGCGTAAAAAGGTTACACGGAATATTATACGAAAAAAATAATTACTATATAAGTAGTAGAAAAATATATCTAGTTAAACGTTGATGACTTATTATAATATAATTAACATATTAAAATAAACGTATTTGCGCTAGTATGGAAGTAAATGTTGCCTCATGATAAAATAATGGAACAATGATACAATTAAGCGATATAAAATGGCATACTTCATTGCTGTTCTGTTTTAACCTAAAGGTAAGAGATGTGAGTTTTTCAAATGACAAACACTTTATGGCATATTGATTGTGAGCGGTTCTTCAAATTTATTACTTTCACCATTTTGTATTTTATTTATAATTTGGACATCATATACACATTATGACAAGTAGAAACTTGTGATTCGTGGATATGATCAGCTATTAGTTTTTAAGTACTTTATACCACTGTTTGATTTGTGCCTTTGAGCGCTTGTGCGTTAAATGGGCTTAATTTGCGGGTTAGACAACTACAAGTAACATTCATATTATTAAAAATTTCGGATTGATCAATTGGAGCGATACCTAAGTACAAGGAAACATACGTATTTTTAGTAAGTGGAATCTCTCTATTCTTACTGGGACAAAGGCACTGGATACACGAGATAAACAAACACACACACGCGCCCGAAGATTAAAAATAAAGAAAGAATAAAGAAAGAAAAGAAAAATAATAAAATTCCCGTAGGGAGGAGGGAAGATCTCGGACAGAGGAGCAGAGAAGAAGAAATGTAGTGATTCTAATCCAAGTGGTGTCGGACACCGACCAGAAGGCTTTTATTAATGATTCCACCCAGGACCGTCTTAAGGCCTTTTGTCCGCTTTTTAGATTTATAGTCAACTTTTTTATTTTTTATATTTGCTTCGGTCCTGTTTTTTCTTTGTAAGCCCCAAGCTCCGCGCTACGATGTAATGGCTCAGCAGTCATCCACTTATAATTCCCATCGAAAAGCTAAGTATAAAACATACGACAACTCAAGAGACAAATAAACTCTTCAGCGATGGCATTAACTCATCGTAAACGATCCTCTGATCATCGTTTGGGAGGACCTTTTTCTATCAGGCTACATTCCTGTAAATTTCATTTTCAATAGACTACATAAAATATAGCAGAATATATACGCAAAGGTATAATTTCAAATTCCAATTATTTTTTTGTGAAAATACTGATCATTTCACCAGAGAGTCACAAACAAACTGGATTAATTTGAATACCAAGGGTAGACGCCTAACAAGTTAAAATTAACCGTTAGCAAGAGCTTTATGCTCAGGCCACTGATATGGTACAATTTCTCTATTATTCATTACTTCAATTTCATGAAATTCCAAAGTAACCTACCAACCACCCTAATCCTTTGGCGCAGTCATTGCACTGCACCACTCATCCCTATAATCCTCCTCGGAGACTAAAACGGGAGCGGCCTCGTAACCTACCAAAAATACATCACAGTGGGAGTCCTGGCAATGTCCTGAGCGTATGTGGCTCTCACGCTCTTCGTCAACCTTCACTGGCTCGTATCCGGGTGACGCTTCTGATGGAGGAATGACAATCACTACCACAGGTAGGAGCTTAAAACAGAACAGCAATGAAGTATGCCATTATACAATGCTTAATTGTATCATTGTTCCATTATTTTATCATGAGACAACATTTACTCCCATTATAGCGCAAATACTTTTATTTTATTATATTTCCTGGATCATCAACGTTTAACTAGATATATTTTTCTACTACTTATATAATAATTATTTTTTTCGTACAATATTCCGCGTAACCTTTTTACACATTAGGAACGGGTAATGTTAGCTTACATTATCTAGTATAATTTTTTTATATGAATATATTCATTGTCAAATGAGCCAAAGAAATATTTTTACTTAGACAGCGATAACCATTGAAAGCAAGCCTCTGACAGCTACTTAATAAACCCACAGCCTGTAACAATATATATTATTTCAAGAAACTAAACATGTGCCCTTTAAATACATATTGTATATTAATCAGTATTCTTTATGTATTCCTGAATTATATGCAGCAAGAATCAACTGAAAAAAAAAAAACCCAAAAAGCCGTGATAAAACGAATGTATAATGTAATCTTATTTTTTAATATATTCTCGTTCTAGCGAAAAACTTCATTTTGGGCCGGTTGTAGCAATGCATTTTATACATAATTATAAATTGTACCTAACGGAAACGGGAAGAGCTATAAATTTCATGAGCGGGCTAAAAACAATGAAAAACTCCCTCGAATATAGACACGTACAACATTCATTTTCCTTCCAAAAATAACGAAGAAAAAAAGAATATATTTCAGAGCAGGAGTGAAAGTATTAAAGCTGAATATATATATATATATATATATATTCGTATGAGTGACAGTTCCGAAAAATAACGGTTATAATAATCATAATTTAAAAATAATGTTAGCATATAAAGGACAAACATCACACACGCACTTGATGCGTTAACAACCATACATTAGGTATTTATTGTAATTCATTTGTAATGTATTTTTGGTACGACTATCATAAGAGTACATAATAAAACAGGTATAGACAGATTCTTTGGATCCTGTGCCCGTATGTTTGGCAACACGAGCACAACGCCTTTCGCCTAACATATATTTCAGGATTTTAGCTATTAAATAAAAAAAATACAATAGTTCAGCTGTGAATATTCCCCCTTAAAATAAGAAAGGAATAAATGATCGTTGAGATTTCTAAAAAGGTTATTTGCCGTATCTGACAAAAGTAGGAGCACTTAAAAGATAACGTCATCCCGGAATGATGGATGGGCTATCATCCCGAGTCCAAAATCCCGACGTAACGAACCTAATCTAACCAACATATGAGAAACATAACAATCCACAGCGGATTCATCAATCGTCGAATAAATGTAATGTTTAACACGAATTTGAATGTTGCCAGCAATGTAGAAAATACAGCACAAGGGGGAATGAAAATCCTAACCTAATTGAAGTATGATTTTCCGGTTATCGTTGGCAGTAAACATACATTTTTCTCGGTTGTCAATTACCATGTATTTGTTCTGTAGACTCCATGGGGTACATATTTAAAGGTGATCACATCCCCAAACCGTTCAGTAATCGTATTTACCCAAGAAATATCGTGACTTGACATGCATCAGGTCTTACAACAACCGGAGTTGAACGCTCAGAGCAAAACATGTAACATTGAACCCTGTAGTTCAGATAGAATCAAGTAGCCCCATTTAAACTCTGCACAGCACTGATCTGGAGCTATTTCCTCAACCTCTCACCTGCAGAACGTACCTGTCGAATATCCACGTATATTGTGAGTTTTTTTTATTAATTGAAGTGTTTTCATGTTTTTACTGTTAAATTGTCATATCCACTAACGAAGGAATGTGACTGTACATAACTTTGCATATTTGGGCTTGTTAGTAGTTTTTACTAACACAAAACCTTAGCAGGACCTAATTCCATATATATGTAAAGAAAGTAAACTCTATTCAATATAATCAGATGTGAAATGAACGAAAAGGGGAAGAAAAGAGCCTGGACAACAGTTGCTAAAGAATGTGTGGAACAGAACATACAGTAACTGCTTTTCCACCCAAGTATTTATTAGATGGCACAGATACAAGCATCTTACCTGAAGAATTAAAAAAAGGAAGCAATAAAGAAAACTGGATGATGACGATAAATTAGCCTTAGAAAGACAAAAAAAGTCTCATGAATATAACAAGAAAATATTTGATAAATCAAGAAAACAGTGTGAGATACAGTATATATAGAGAATGGCAACAAATTAAACAGGAAAAAATTATATGAATTAAAAATTGGTCCCATTGAAATAACAGAGAAGATATCAAATTCAATATATAAGATAAAAACCGGAAGAGGAAAGCAAGAAACTGGATTGTTTTACATGAGAAAACTATTTCCGATAGTACAAGACTGAAAATTTTCAATTTTTTGATAATTTTCACCTTAAGGAGAGGAGATGTAAAGAAAGTATACTCTCTTTAATTTGAATTTGCCGCGCTCCTTCTACTGACCACCGCTAGATGGAACTATCAGCAATATTCTAAAAAGTGAGATGATATAGAGAAGGTTATATTAAGTAACAAAAGTTATGAATAGAAAAGTTTTAAACTGTAATTGTCGTTTCTTTGTTCACAGGTAAGGTTGTATAAATAATATGAGTAATTGTTATAATATAAAATATGGTGAATAAAATTGCTTGCATTGTTTAAAGAGAAACTAATGTCAATTTATTCACCCTGCCTTCAATAATTGTCTTACGAATATATTTAAATGTCATTTTCTAGCGCGTAATATCGATTTATTATAACAGTTTCTAGCTCATGAGACAGGTCGAGGATGCAAGGACATGTTGATAGTGTAAGAGGAAGACCTCCGATAGTCGACAAGATAGATGCGGTGTAAAAAGAGCTACGGTCGGTAAGAAGAGATGTTGATCACCTCAAAGGGAGCTAATTAGGTTCGACATAAATCCTAATTAGGGAGGAAGGGCACACAGTACCTCATTGGGTTGTGTTACCTGAGGAGGGAGTGAGGTGGTGAGGGAAGTACAGGATGGGTGTCACTTATTATGTAAATAGTATGACTGCTTCAGGACTTTTCAAATTATACCCTTGAGTGTAGGGCAATGCTTGTAAACAAAATAAATATATATATTATACGATTAGTGCCAGAATGGTATGACTAAATAATAAACCATCCGTCTCACCATAATCTCAACTATTGCTAGAGTGAAGTCTGAAGAAGAGTTAGGAAACCCATTTTTAAATCTATGTTAAATATAAATTAAGTTTAATGTCCATCAATAGGCAACTGAACATGGCAGCTTAGATGTATCACAAAAGCTATTGGTAAATAAACACTGTATTTGGATGGACGAGATATTATTTGTTTCAAACTCAACATATTTGGATAAAATTTAAATCATTCTTGGGAACGTTAGTGTTATCTTGATCTCTACTAGAATAAAAAAACATGGAAACAATATATTGATTAGAACATAAGTCAACATAAATCAATTCACAGAATGTTCCCATGTATTTTGATTCTCATTAAAAAATGGTGCCTAACCCTACAAATGTGAAACACTTTTTCCACTGAATTGTTCTTTTATTTTTTTTATTTTAATTCATAGCCCCTTTAAATTTACAGATAATTATATGTAATTATAAATCCTCAGGCGAATCTATTTATAATTTACTTTTGTACTTCCTGTAGCGTCGCTACATTATATACAGGTTTTGTTATTTTATAAAAATTATATCGTAAATAAGCAAGTATAAGTGACTGGACTTAACTGACTAATAAAGGTGATGGGGCTCACCTTTTTGATCAAACTTAAAACTAACTTACATACTAATTCTTAACCTATTTTTCCCCCGACAGTCTGTTGCCTTCGATGAGGGAGGAGTGGTGGGGTCATAGTGTTAAACACTGGGTTGGTTAGGTGCTGCAACGAGTCAAAAAACTTGATGCGTCTCCGGCTGATGAACTCACACACCGACGTCACACCAAGCAACGGGTGCAGGTCAGCGTTCTTTAACCTCTTGAGAGAGGTATGTCTGACCATTTTTCGAATGATCCCATTCTGGAAATTTTTAAAAAATTTGGCTGTATTGTCAGTCAAGTAGCGGGACACCGTACAGCAGAGCTGGCCGGAGGACACATTTATAGATTATCAGTTTGAGACGAAGCGACAGGTTGGGTGAAGTTAGCAAGTGCGATAGCCGGTAAGACCCGAAATGTTATACTATTGTATATATGCTTAAATAGCCAAACCAGATCAAATGTGAAACTCCATGGTAACGTTTTGTAATTATTTTCTACATAAAACTTAACTGATTTTTCTGATGATTAGAAATAAACTTAAAATTAATATTAGATATTAAACCATGTACGAACATTGAGACAAATGTGAAGTGCACAGATCGGAGTGAATGAGTTACGGTAGGGTAAGTTTACTGTCTGTATATCCCATTGTATTGTCAGATTGCATAATAATAATTGTAATGATGGAGTTATTTTTTACTACAGCGAGTAGCACCATTGTAAAGTATACAGGCACTTGTTCCCACGGCAGTAGACATAACTTATACACACACAATCGTCGGAATGGTTGATACTAACGCGTCAGTCAAGAAGGGCGTACTAGCGGGTCACAGGTGCTTATTACACAGGCCTACAAGAAAAATTATATTTTTGGGGCCTACAATTTTAGAACTGATATCAGTTTTTCTCCATCAGCTCTACTTTTTTAGATGAGATTTTTGTTTGTACGTGCAGTTCTAAATGAAATATACAAGGATTGGTTCCTGTATATTTGCTCTACTGTTAGTCTGCTGTCTAGTTAGTTCCAGTATATATTTATTAAAGACCAGTATGTATGTATATATATGGTATACTTGATAAGAACGGATTTGTACATATTGAGGATAACATGCCTCAGTTGAGAACAGAAAAAGTTAAAGCAGGAATATTTGACGGCCCACAAATAAGACAACTCATTAAGGATTTTGCGTAAATTCCATGAATGAGACTGAGCGAAAAGCCTGAACTTCATTTGTTGCAGCTGTCGGAAATATTCTGGGCAACCGCAAAGCTAAAAACTATGTTGAACTAGTAAACGAGATGGTTAACAGTTCCAAATCCCTTGGGTGTAACATGAGTATTAAGAAGCACTATTTACACAGTCACTTAGACAGTTTTCCTGAAAATTTAGGAGACACCAGTGAGGAACAGGGTGAAAGATTTCACCAGGATATTTAAACTACGGAGGCCCGCTACCAAGGAAGATGGGATACGCTCATGATGGCAGATTACTGCTGGAGTTTAAAAATCCACCGTTCCAAAATGCATTTAACAATGTCATGGAAAAGAAGCTTCCGAAGTGTTCAATAAATAGTTTTATCTCTTTCCTCTATATTTGTATATAATAATATTTGTATAATATAATAACAAAAATTCCGTGTTCAGTGTTTTTATTTGATTAATAGATTTCTTAAAATAATGTAACGTACATTTGAGTAAAATCTAATAATATCTTAGAAATTTGAGCTCCTGGGCACAAACTAATGCCATATTAGAATTCCGGGCATCAAATCCTTATTAAATCAGCTCCAAATACTCTGGCAACAAAACCCCTGTTGGCCTGTTTTATTAACTACTATCAATAATAATCTCTATCCCTGCAGTCGAAGGTTTTTTAAAATGGTTTAATTATATTTTTATTAGTCAAGTTCATCAGATGAAAAAAAAAGTCTTAGTTTCTTATTGGTATCTCATCATACCCGGAGGCCCACTCATACACCTGCAAGTAGTTCCATCTTCTGCCTAGCTCTAGCTTACTATTCGCATGAGTATTATCAGTAACAAATAACTATTTGTCGGCTAAAACATTTTGCATTAGAGTCGAAGATGTACCGTTAGGATAGGCGGGAGGTCCGTGCATGCTGTCCATTACCAGATCCATCCTGATGACGACACACGTCACTAACCTTTCAAACGTCAATTATCAATCAATAATTTCTCTGCGCTGACAATTATTTATTCAAATACCCTGCGCCGTCACCAGAGGGCTACACCTTCGGCTTCAATATTAACGTAGCAGGCAAATTCAGCTCCTATTTTTGGGATTGCTGACCTGGAAGCAACGATGTATGTACGCTCAGCAAACCAACGATCGAGAAAAATCTTTCATCATAAGTACACACCGACCGTCGAACAATGACAAAACTCCAATAATCAACTTTTGGGATTATAAGTTAAGTAGAACAAACCACATTTGAGTACAGTAGTTCAGTCGACACGCCACATTTTAATAGTGGATTATTTCTTTATTCACAATGGAATTATAAGTTTTACAATTATTTCATGACAATGACAGCGGTACTTATTAACAAACATTTCATTTCAATTTATACCACAAAAGCTTTTGATTTTCTTCACATTAAAAAGTATATTTCTAAAAAAAGAAGATAAAACCATTGTTGCGAATAAAATTGTTTGTTTGTTGCACTGCCCTGTGCCATTTTTGTGACAGCGATTTTTTTGTTTAACAGCACCAATGGGGATGTTTTCTAAGTCTTTACACTTAGTGGACTATTTTAAATTAGCCGGGTGTTGTCTGAGGTTCGAGTGAGCTTTGGTTTGTTTGGTGTGTCGATATATGAATAATATAGGAGAATTTCATAGGATGTCATCGAAATTTAGCCGAATTATTTGCACCCTTAAAAAAAATAATGGTGGGCGGCCAAAAAAAAAAGACTAAAAAGAACCGATCAGAAAATCTAGTCATCAACTACACACCAGATGAATTTATTTATTTTTAAATTGAATTACCTACATAAGTACCTATTTACACTTCTTAAACACATTGCATCTTCAGTCAAAATTCGAAATATTACAAAATGTACTTAAATTTTTAATAGTAAATTTACTTGTACTTGCAAAAATTTGATTACCCTATTTTTTTTATATTTAACAACTTTATTATGATAAAATTACAATCTGCCTCATTGGGCAATAAGTAATTGTGATAAATATTCTCATTCATACCATATTTACAATTTCATTCTCTCGCTCATTCATAAAGTATTTACAAAGCACCCAGAGACCTCCCAAGTCAACATGGATTACCCTATTAAATATAAATACTAATTGGAACGTGATTCACCGCAGGAATGAAAACTGTGTACAACCATTTATGTTTAGATTTAGGTTAAAAGAAACTTTTAAAAAAATATAGATATACTGATCATGTAGAATTAAAGGTAACTTTACGTATTGAAGGAGAAGTGGGATTTGCCTCGTAGTGGTTCAGTACCACAGGAGAGATAGAACTGCCAATGGAAACATCGGGTTGGGTTCTGGCAAGTCACACTATAGTTCGTCACATTTGTGAGATTGTTTTAAATCGCGCTTTAATGAGGTTCATGTCACTTCGAACATACAGGTCAAGTTAGAGAACTGCAGCCTCAACTCAGTGCAATGGATCATCATTATATCAAAAGCTGCCATTATCAGCGTAATGTTTTCGTAGTATTTAAAATAAAATATAGATAAATTTAAGCGACAGCCAAAAACACTGGCGTACAACGGACCAAACGCTAAAAGAGACAGGGCTGCTAAAGAAGTGATGTCTTTTAGCAGGAGACCTGACACCGTTGCGGTTTATGTCAGATCATCAAGAGCAAAGAGAGTGGTCCCGTCCCGCCTTCACCGCAACGGAACGTCTTCATTTAGGCTTCGAGTACTTCTATTTCTTTTAAGGGGACAGTTTGTGGTCACGACTAATTGGAGGACAACCTTTTACTCGCGGAAGAGAGCCGGCTAACGATTCGATGCACTGCGCAGGGTAAATTATTACTGTTATATGCTAATTCTAAAAAATATGGTTAGTTAAAGATACCTTTTGATTCTCAGCACTTCATTTGACACGAGTACAGTAAGAAAATACTATCTTAGTATTGTAGTGAGCTATACTGTAAGTAAAGATGAACTTACCTAAAAAAGAAAAAAGAAAAAATTAGTTTACATTTTCACATGATAAAATATTATTATATAATAATGATTAATGACTTTAGCAATACAGTACTGACAATTACAATTCAAACGACCGTCAAGATGATTGTAATGCAGGTAGGTACGTTACTAAAGGGTCTCCTAGAATTAACGCAAGATTTGAATTTGCCACCATTTGTGCAGTAAAGTGCTGGCAACCCTAAAAAAAAAACAATTTGACAGCTGACAGTTTAGGATTAGTAAAAATGGAGCATTACACGATAGAACGTGTCTTTATTGTTGAACATTATCTCAAAAATAATGAAAGTTTGGCGACCACAGTTCGAAAATTTCATACAAAATATGATGGGAATAATGTTTTGGCTTCATCAACTGTGAAGAGATTAATTGAAAAATTTAGGGAGACTGGATCAGTTGGAGACAATAAACATACTGGTAGTCCAAAAAGAAGCCGTTCAAATGTCATTATCGAAGCAGTGCGTGAGAGTGTTGTTCAAAAGCCAGGAACATCAATTCGGCGTCGTAGACACAGTTCTTTGTGCCGAAATTAGATGATATTGATGTGGCCAATAAGTGGCTTCAACAAGATGGTGCCACATGCCATACAGCCCATGAAACGATTCAAACACTGCATGAGACATTTCCAGGGCGTGTACTCTCTCGTTTCGGTGATCAGAATTGGCCCCCTAGATCGTGTGATTTATCAGCTTTAGGTTTCTTTTCATGGGGTTATTTAAAGTCAAAGGTGTATGTAAACAAGCCCACATCCACCCGTGCATTAAAAGAGGAACTTTAACGAAATTCAACCACATTTATGCCAAAAGGTCATTGAAAATTTCGACAGAAGAGTGCGTATGAGCCAGCAAAGTGGCGTAGGCCATTCGCCCGATGTGTTATTCCATAAATAACCCTATCCTATTTACTTTATAATTCAATATAAAAATAACAACAAAAAGACTAAACCTGTGTTTTCTATTTAACTCAAATCTTGCGTTAATTCTGGGACACCCTTTACACATAGGTGCGTTTAAACGCCCTCCTGGTGGCCGATGAAAGCGTGATGAGCCCCGAACGCCATTACGTACAAATATGTAATATGCACTACATAACAACAGAACTATCCGCCATTGACAGAAGAGCACCCCCGCTGCTAAAATAAAACCGTTCTCTTTAGTAGCATTCCTCGCTCCTCCTCGGAGAACTGTGGTGTAGATGTAAAAATAAATTAAACCTCAACGTTTTACGAGCGGGCCCGCCTCAACTGTTTATGTGCGCAAACTTCCTTTTTTATTTATCCATCCTCCTTCCTCCTACTTCTCATGTTCCCTCTTTAAAAACCTCCCTTCATCCGGCATCCACCACGGTTTCTTTACAATCGTAAATCATATTTTATTCCTCATTACATTTTCTTTTTTTCATTTCCTTCTTTAAAAGCTATTTGCCCGTACACGAATGTGATCGTACAAGGCGACGGATAGACCGACACACACCCTGGTCGAGGCGGTATCACTGAAGTGGTCTAAAATCTCAATTGCCTCACTCTCTTGACAGAGAGAGAGAGAGAGAGATTGGACCTCTCAAGTGGCTCTTTCATAAACAGATCCTTTGAGAGAGTGAAAGCCGGCTTAAGTTCACTTGGCCAAGCCTCGAGACACATGTCCGCGTTGGTAGACTTCTCTGACACTCGATATAATGAAGACATTGCCTAAGTCCGGACTAACAGCTGAAATGATCTGATCGTAAGTTTTATAATGCTAATATTACATATACTGCTAAAAGTAGAAGGGGTTGAGCAGAACTGTATACCTGCCTCGTGACTTCATGGAAGTCACTGATGGTTCTGTTATTTTTAAGTAAGCAACCAGAACCCTCCAAGACCTCCCTACTTCCCAGAATCTTATCCTTTTCCTATACATATATGTCTCAGCTTCAGCCCCAGACATTCCACCTAGTATGCAGTATCGTAACTCTTAATATTTTTATATACCAGTGTTTTGATTGTACTTCAAAATATAGCTTTTCTTAAAAGACTCCTCTACAAAGATTATTTAACTTTACATAGTCATCGTCATGGAGAACAGAAGCACGAAGTGTGATGAATCTCAAAATCTAGCCACCTTTAATCCCACGCTATTATATTAAATTTCCACGCTGCTAGAAACGTTTTAGCTCGGGGCGAAAACCTTCGGTTTAGGTTGATGAATGAACGTGTTATGAGTTCAATCAGGTTTATTTATTTCGCTTCGTGTGCAGTGTCAAAATAATATCTGGCATAGATTAGATTATTATAGGTCACACACTATATTTAATATCAAACTTAAACTTAGGACATTAATAATTGTGATCGAAGGTCGCATTTCCTATGAAATAACCGGAGCGGGTGCCGAATGAAGCTTTAACTTACTGTATAACTAACTCAATTTCACATAGACACAGAGATAAAAAAAAAATGAGATGTAAAACGGTGGGCTGTGAAAGCAGTAAATGAATCCGGATGCCACAGCACTTTAAATATTTTTGCAGGCGCTACGTCCAATTTCGAAAGCGATGTTCCAAAGCAGATAGTAGCCAGCCTACTTTCCCCCCGTCTTATTCCCTGGATAATATTAAGCACCGAAGCGTTTCCAACTCCCGACTACAGACGGCGTACGCCGGTATCAAAGACGATGCTTCATGTATGCAAGAGGCTGTGACGAGCGAACACATAGAAGTGATCACCCCTGCTGTAACCAACGGTAATATATCTAGGCCCGGAGAGAAACCACTCAAGATTGTACAACATATTGCTGTATTCTAATGTTGCGATAGGGCGCCTTTTCAGAAGAATTGACAAATTTTATGTCCGACCGATGGAGCGAAAGGGGTGGTTGAAGTCTGCTCGTTTTAAAATGTGTGTAGAATTTCAATTAATATTAAACCAAAGAATGTGGATTATATAAACTGTTAATAAGACACTATAGCTGCATTAATATTCCTTTGTTTGAAAAACAAATGTTAGGCTAGTAATGACATTATTTAGAAATAGAAATTCATATATATTCTTATTGTAGTATTGGTAGTTAGTGCGGTACTTAGGCTTCCATCTCGACAAACGGCTGTCTTGGAACCCATATACGAGGCTAAAAAGGCAAGAACTAAACAGACGCTTTGGACAACTGTACAGACTACTTCGAAGGACTTTCCATCACTTAATAAAAAATAAATTACTTATCAACAATGTTAAACTCAAACCAATCTGGACATACGGAATAGAGCTATGGGGGACAGCAAAAAAAGTCGAACATCAAGCGTATCCAATCCTTTCAGTCAAAAGTCCTGAGAACAATAGTAAATGCCCCTTATTATGTCAGCAACAAAACCCTTCATAACGACCTCAATATACCATACATTCTAGAACTCATCCCTTCCAAGTTTATGAAATTCCACAGTAGCCTTTCCAACCACCCTAATCCTGTAGCACAGTCATTGCACTGCGCCACTCATCCCTATAATCCTCCTCGGAGACTGAAACGGCAGTGGCCTCGTGACCTGCTATAAATACGTAACAGTGGGAGTCCTGGCAATGACTAGTTTCTCAAATCATTTCCTGAGCTGTGGCTCTCGCGCTCTTGGTCATCCTCCGCTGGCTCTTATCCAGTGACGCGGCTGACGGAGGAGCGTGGGGGGCTTCCCAAGACTCCACTTCCTCTTTCACATGCAAGGGAGATGACAACCATGTGGAGTTGGAAGGTTTCTGGGCTTGTAAATACTGGACTGTTTAATAATAATAGTATTGGCTCGACTATTACTAATAGCCAAAGAAAAATTAGTAAGGTCAACAATCTTAGCTTATTTTTTTTTGTTGAGCTAATTATATTGTCTAATTCTGCCATCTAAAAAGCATTGGTTTAGTTTAATAAATTTAAAAATAAATAAATCATAAACCGAACAAAATAAAATTGTTTATTGGTTGTCATGTCCGTAGCCTACCCCGCGCGCGCATATGCACGCATGGTGTGAATGAACAACAGAATTGAGGGCAAGATACAATAATGAGAGCGGGGCCTGTTAATCGATCATGGGATGAAAGATCGATAGCAGTAGCAGGTACAGCGATAACAAAGGCAGTGGCTAAACGGCTACTATAATAGTCCTCCTCAATGAACTGTTGCCCTATTGTTAGATCTTGGTGGCAGAGATAAGGAGTAAGGTAGCTTGCTAACAATCACCACTGATCAGCCACTGACACATAGATCATAATTAGATTTTAACATGGGAGGGGGAGGGGGGTTAACCAACAAAGATGTATATAACAACATGTTTCCCCTTCATGGATCGCGGAATTCCTCCAACTCTTCAAGTGGAGCGACACATAGCGTCCTAGGTGGAAAATAGTCTTTGTCCAACTTTGTTGGAAACGAAGGCTGGTTAGTTGGTAGTTTAGGTTTTCATGCGGAAGGAATACTGAATGAGAAGCACAAGGTAGTTTATGAAATATACTTTCTTTTGCCAATAAAGTACATACCGACCGGAACTGTCTTTGAATTCACCAGTTTTTCAATTCTTGATAGTTTGTGGGAGGCAAAGCAAGTTGGCAAAAATGTATTTAACAAGACTGATCATTGAAAACTAAATTTGGTGAAATAAAGCCATCAAGAATCCCAGGCCTTATTTAGAATGTTTATAGACGTCAAAATTGCGCAGCCTAGTCTACAAGACATGTAACCTATTCCAATTAAGATAATGTCTGATTTTCATAATCTATATATTAACCGGAAACAGTGGAATCGTTCCGGAAGTGGCCTATGATCGTCACTTGGCCGGAAAAGAGGTACCTGTGACCGAAAAGGTTAAGGAAGAACCACTGTAAGTCCTAACGAACTCCCATTTTGAGCGAGCTGTCCTATCGTAAGCAATCAATAATTATGGAGGTTCCAGGGCATTCAATTAAGAATTGGGCATTCAAACTTAAAATTTTCAAACCGTCAAGTAGTCGCGTTAAAAAACTACAGTATATTAGGCAGAAAAGAGAGCCAAAATTATTTGTTTAGGGCTGAAAGCGGCTAGTAAGATGTACTATTTCATTGAAGGCACAAGCAAGGACACCAAAAAGGCCATTATTATATTTCTATACGGCAATATAATGGTTATGTACACGAAGAAAATATGTTGGAGGCTTTAATTCCTAAAGGAGGATAAGTAGGGTGGTTAGTTGGTAGTTTAGGTTTTCATGGGCGCAGGATATACGAATTGAAGCACAAGCTATTTTGTTTATAAAATACACTTTATTTTGCAAATAAAATACATACTAGGAATATGGAGCTTTAATAATTATTAAAATAGTACTGAGTAAACTCATTACATGATCGTGGAGATGGGACCGAAATTGCGGCTGCGCAATCTCAACAGCCTAAAAAACACGGTTTCCTATAGCAATCACATAAGCAACCTAAGCCACCCTAAAAAAAACATGGTCCGGTATATCAGTAAATTCCTTTTCTACAAAAAAAACTAATATCTACTAACTTTTGCTGGTGTTTAAGAACAATATGCGTCTGGAGTAGCTAAGCACGAATCCACCCAGAATGCACGAAGTACACATTTAAAGGAATATTAGACATCCAAGAGGACGTGAACAAATACCAGAAGAAGGGGCCTCGAGACACGAACAATTCACCACAAAAGTTATAATTTCCGAATCAAAATCAAAACGAACGGACGACCTATAATTAAGCCAAGTTCACACAGAACGTTCAAGCTTACCCCTCACTAATCGTTGTACAGGCACCATTTTAATAATTTTTTATTTTTTTTTTAAATCTTAATTGATCATTAATTGGGCACTTAATGGAACTATTAGAGTAAAAACTAATGATGGACCTGAAGGAGCCAGATATTTTTTCTATTCCTTTCAGAGAGAGTGCCTCGCTCGCACACACAGCTAATGGGATTAAATAGTTTTAATTACAGTCGAAGGCCTGGCCCTCGGTGTAATGACTAGTTTGGCGGGTACTAGCGGCTCATCTAAAAATTACACAAGAGAAATAAAACAACGAAACGGTCCGTGAGGCGCGCAAGTCAACAGTGACCCCGAGATCCAGTCATGCTTGGGACAGTGATGTTTACATCTTCTGAGCGACTCCACGTGGTCACGTTCCACGAACCTCCTCCATGTCTACGGCGGCGGGGGGATGATGTGGGGCTGACACCCCCCCTGGTGATGTAGCGGATGATGCGCTGCGGAGGTAAGCACCATTAAACAAAAGCGTCCGTTCCGGCTCATAACCGCCAAGTCGGAGAGGAACACACACAGGGTTTTCTTCAGGGGGAAAAAAAAAAGTGTAACGTACATTATCCACTGAAAAAACAATAAATCATCAATTAGAAATAAAGTTATTTGCCGCTATTATAATCATTAACACCTTTCATTCACCTCTTCACCTCTCATTCGTCATTCTACAGTCTGCAGCAGGTAGGATGAGATGGTTCATTTCAACGCCGGATCCGTCATATCATGACACCAGCTTATTGCTATTTGATTTCACTGATATTTGGTACTGTATTCCAAGGCTCCTATAAGTAATAAGTAACCAGAAAATAAGATATAGGATAAATACAAGAGTAGATAACGACTAGGTCCGGTACTTAACATTCCGTCCTGATGAAACAAAGGGAACAAAGCTAAGACAATAATGAGTACGTCACGAGACGGTTAGCATCAAAGGGACACGACGATTCTTCTTAAAAGGCGCTATATAGGAAGGCATGAAGAAATGCAACATGAAAACAAAACAAGAAAAACACGAAGACTAAACAAGAAGAGTATAAAGCAAAAAAAAAAAAAAAAAAAAAACCCAGGAGGCGATAGAATGAAGACATCAAGCGACGACGTTATCTGTTTAGCACGGGGAGGGAGGAGGGAAGATGTAAAAAAGAACACCGTTAATTGACGGATAAAGGAGCAGGAGGAGGCGATAAAAAAAAAACAAGGATAGAGGATGCAGAAGAAAGCAGGAGAGGGAAGAGGTGTGTGTGCGTGAGATAATTAAATGAAGGCGTTATTATGTCATAAAAGAACAGACAATGGGTAAAGAACAAGATCTGACTACGTGAGCACAATACAAAGGAGTCTTGAGTCTTGAGAGATGGGTGCCTTACCGGCTCCAGTCACCGCACCAGTGGAGATGAAGTCATTGATACCGTAGAGCTGGGATATGGAATGTGTGGGGGCAACTACAATCAAATACATAATATAGCGAGTAATACAGATAGATGGAATACCACACAAACCAAAGACCAAGGAAAAATATCTAATTTCTATACGTTTCTGTCAAAAATTGTATTTCTGATCAAAAGGTATTGGGTATTTCCTAGCTATAAGATGAAGAATCTTCGGAATTTCCATAGATCTGAAAATTACCTCCTAACGCATCCAAAACTGCACATTGTTTAACACAAAGGAACGAATTCACGATCATTGACATCCCACGTACTCGCTACAATTTAAAACGTTACAACAACTTTAATATGATAAATCTGCTTCCTTCAATCTTTCAATCTTTCTTCAATCTGCCTCATTGGGCAATAAGTAATTGTGATAAATGTTCTTATTAATACCATATTTACAATTTGCATTCACTCGCTCATTCATACCGTATTTACAAACAGCCCAGAGACACCTCAAATCCACATGGTTGTCACCTCCCTCGCATGCAAAAGAGGAAGCGGTTTTTTGGGAAGTCCCCCACGCTCCTCCGCCAGCATAGCCTGATTAAGAGCGCGAGAGTCGCAGACGCTCGGGGGATGACTGGAGAAACTGGCCATTGCCACTGTAACGTATTTATAGCAGGTCATGAGGCGCTACAATTTAAGGTCACATACTGACCATACAAATACCAACCAGCCACAACGTATTACAAAATCTAACATAACTTTCAATAGTCAATACATCATCTGGTCAAATTACCCTGTCAGGGCTTTTACATTGAGACGCAGAAATTCTTACAGTATATTTTTTTAATAGCTAAAAATTGAAAAAAAATAATTACATTTTATTAAATATAATTTATTATCGCAGGTTATAAATCAAATCAGTAAATGCTCGGAGTTTAAATCAAGTTCCACGAGTTAAACATTACTTTAATTAAGTATATATTGTAATACTTAGCAGAACATACCATTACTACTGTGATAAATTATTTAATTTGATATTTAATTTATTATAATATTTAATTTAAGATACATAATTTGTCTTATTATAGACTATTAATACATATAATTAAAAAAAATATATATACATATATATTGATTAAACAAAGAGGAGGCAAATCGAAGATTAATTTTATTACCAACTCATTCTGATTACTATTAGCTGTGTTTATGCTCATAGGAAATACCTCAAATTTTCACCAATAACCTCAATTTATTTCGATCATGTCATCATATAAAAATGACACAGAAGCTTATAGGTTAAATACAAATAATAAGCAAGCAATAGCATTGAATAGGGCGGTGCAAAAAGGATAACGGAATGGACTGTGGACTGAGAGCACATACAAACACGAGAAACATGTGCTCGGAGAAGACTGGAGTGGTCTACTGGAGACAGGCTAGTGTTGACACTAGGGGCATGGGCCCTGTCGCGGCCTAATACCTAGCCCAAGATCAATATGTACAAATATGTACACAGGGGCTTTTTTTACCTCCCTCTGTATACATGCTAACATGTTGAGTTTCGTCTAAAGTCTACCAAGACCATACTCTTTCAGGGGGGTCTTATATGCCTTAAAGCTATGTCTGTGCTGCTTTAATATCATAAATCAATCTCATAAGTTGAGCATCAAGCATATCCAATCCTGAGAACAATAGTAAATGCCCCTTATTAAGTCAGCAACAAAACCCTTCATAACGACCTCAATATACCATACATTCTAGAACTCATCCCTTCCAAGTTCATGAAATTCAATAGTAACCTATCCAACCATCCTAATCCCCTAGCTCAGTCATTACACTGCACCACTCATCCCTATAATCCTCCTCGAAGACTGAAACGTCGGTGGCCTCCGTGACCTGCTATAAATACGTGACAGTGGGAGTCCTAGCTATGGCCAGTTTCTCCAATCATGTCCTGAGCGTATGTGGCTTTTGCGTTCTTGTTAAGCCTCCACGGGATCGTATCCGGTGACGTAGCTGACGGAAGAGCGTGGGGGACTTCTCCAGACTCCACTTCCCCTTTCGCATGCGAGGGTGGATTTGGAAGGTCTCTAGGCTTTTTGTAAATATTACATTAATGAGAACATTTATCAGAATTACTTATTGCCTAATAAGACAGATTGTCATCTTATCACAATAAACAATTGTTCATAAAAACCAAAGAGAATTTAATAATCATGCTTTCTCAAAATAATCTCAATTATATTTATTTTTTTCTCATCTGTTGTAAGTTTTCTCATACAGGATTTTTCTATTAAATAGCTTTTCTTTTTTTGCCCATTAGTAAATATAATATAGTAATAAAGCCAAAATAAGTCGATAAATGAAATGTACAGACATTTCTCAGAAGATATGCGAGTTTAGGATGGAGAACTGCCAGGCTATTGTAAATAAGTTGATAAGTAAGGTACTAAGATGTGACTGAATCTTATAATTGAACTATACCCAATGAAATAGAAAATGTCTTTGTGGACTGATTCAATTGCCCAAATCATCGAAACAATCTAGATTTGTAACATTATAGATTGAGAGAGGTACTTATTCCAAACGAAGAAAACAAATGATCCTTAAAAACTGAGATGTTCTCTTCTGCCGGTTCGATCATGCGGCAGTGATTCGATCAGCTGTGGCCGATATCGAGCCGGTCACACAGGTAACTAGGTAACAATAGGTTACAGCCAATAGTGTTCAGGTAACCAACCTTCTCTGCCTGAGAGTGTGGGCATTGTCTCGCCTGCACCTGGAGACCAGCTGACGTGTATCTATCACGGGTCATGGGAATTGGTAATGAATGGACAATCACAAAAGAAGGAAAAACCACTGTTTGGACATCACGGACTATTATTTACTAGAGGATAAATACAAATAAATATAAGACAATTAGATATATTGAAGATTCTTTATAGTGATAAAATTACAATCTGCATTATTGAGCAATAAGTAATTGTGTTCAATATTCTCATACACTATATATTTACAATTCTTCGTTTACTAGCTAATCCTCCCAAGTCCACATGGTTGTCACCTCCCTCACATGCAAAGCGGACTCTTGGGAAGTCCCCCACGCTCCTCCGTCAGCCGCGTCACCAGATACGAGCCAGTGGAGGCCGACCGAGAGAGCGCGAGAGCCACAGACGCCCAGGACATGACTGGAGATACTGGCCATTGCCAGGACTCCCACAGTTACGTATTTATAGCAGGTCACGAGGCCACTGCCGTTTCAGTCTCCGAGGAGGATTATAGGGAAAAAATAAATAGAAGTTAGTAGTGTCCTAGATTTTTTCTATTGATTTCTTAAAATCCTATGTCATTATCTTGCTCTTTTGTTACATTTGTATATTAGGTGTATTTACTATTTAGTATTTAGTATTTAGTGCATATTGACCAACACAAGCAGCATACGCCGTTATCATTCCCAAACTATGAATGTCATGAAGTATTTACCTTTAACACCGTACACCATGCACCATCCACGGATCCAGTCAGCTACATTGTTCAACGCTAACAGGAGAACAGAACAGACGATGAGATAAATGACAAATTTTTGGGGAATGAGAATGAAAATGATTTGTGGGGAATAACAAACAAGAAGCAGAGGCAGCAGACCACGAGTGGGATAATGAGTTGTGAAGCCGCTATGAAATAATCATGAGCGAGGGAGATGCGAATGGGCAAAAACATGTGTGCCGGCGTTCGCCCCGAATCGGTGTTCGCTCTCGAATATCCGACATACGTTCCCTCCCCTGTACGCGGCGTACTCTCAACTTTCACTTGAATATTTCAATAGCGACGTCAATGTTTTGTTTTTTCAACTGGTAACAATTATTTCTACGGAAATTTTTTGGTATAAAAAAATGTCCATGATAAATAAAAATGCCATATTCCTAGCTCAAATAGAGCCTGCACAAGGACTCAAATCTCATTGATTTTAAGAGGTTTAACGGCTTTGTTAAAATTTGGTTATTCAACCCAAAGCCGACGGCTATTGAACCGAAAAAATAATTTACTGATTCAATGTGATCGTCAAAGTCCCTTTAAAATCCACGGGAATTCCAAGATTACCTTACAATATTTTTTTGGTTTAAACGGTTCAAAAATGATCAAACAAGTATTTCAGATCCGGATGTTCCGGAGAATCTCAACTGTTTCAAAATGTATGGACCAAAATTCTACCCGAACTTTTTCGTCGGACTGAACCGTCCGATTATATTAACATTATATTAACTGTAGCATTAGCTTTGCTATCAAACGACATCGTTAGAGTTTAAATTACTGCTATATACAAAAAAAAAAAAAATAAATAACATAAACTCATTGACAATAAAATTAATTTGATTGTAGTTGTTTAAGTTTCGCCAGGTGAAGCGTGAAAGTTTCTTTCACATTACGCTTTATAGTTTTCTTAAAAAATGGTATTATTTCAGGAAGAGGGACTACCACCATGTGTTGGAGAATCCTCCGGATGACACGTACAGACTACCTCGAAGGACATCCCATCTCTCAATAGAAAATAAATTACTAATCTACAAAGTTATACTATAGCCAATCTGGACATTCGGAGTAGAGCTATGGGGGACAGCGAAAAAGTCGAACAGCAAGCGTATCCAATCCTTTCAATCAAACGTCCTAAGAACAATAGTAAATGTCCCTTATTACGTCAGCAACAACCCTTCATAACGATCTTAATATACTCTACATTCTTGAACTCATCTCTTCCCAGTTCATGAAATTCCATAGTAGCCTGTCCAGCCACGTTAATCCCGAAGCACAGTCAGTGCACTGCACCACTCATCCCTACAAGCCTCCTCGGAGACTAAAACGTGACCTGCAATAAAATTCTTCGAAAAAAGAAAATAATCTAAGTTTGAACTATACATTAATACAATACTGAACAATATGAAGAGAGGTCTAATAGAAATATTGAAAGTAATTTAAATTTATCAATTCAACGAAATTCAAAGGGAATAGTTATTTTTACCCTAAATTTTAAAAATGTAGGTGTTTCATACATCCCCTCGGTATTATTAATGTATGAATGTATGAAATTATCGGTATTAATTCCTTTAGGGGTTGGAATTTATAATTACATAGATCAATGCTAATAGAAAACGATGATGAAATCACATTAAAATATAAAACAGTTATAATTCGGTTTCACGGCTAAAATTCGGTTGGCTCATCGATTAGCCTACTCGCTATAAGAATACACCCTCCGTCGATGAATACTTGATGAACTACAAGATGATGCAAGTGTAGGAAATAATACAATGAAGAAATCCATAATCTATAACAACAACAACAACAACGGAAACCGACAAAGAAAGAAGGGTCTCTCGTAGCACGACTCAAGATATCGGAGGCACTACGATTAATTATGCCGGTGCAAGTTCTATTGCGAGATCCCATAGTGTGATTGCATGCAATAATGTATCATTTGCATGCAATAACCACTAGCCAGCGACATAATTATGTACTCAGAGGGCCCTGTCGTGTAGCTGTGACCACTTCCATGCATCAATGTCAATATGAGCAAGACGAAATTGATTTTTATTTTAAAGGACCATAGTTTTTAATGTATCTCCTACGTACCTTCCATAATCATATCATCTTAATTAGTTAGACGTGTACACTGTACGATAGTGCATAACTCAGCCTCAGCTAAGTCTGGCAACCTTTAAATCAATAAGCAAGAAGTACAAAAATATTAACCATCAAAGACAAGACAAATTGATGAACGATAATATCAATTATCCCTAGTTAAATTAAAATTTCTTAATTAAATAAAAGCGGTATTATAGGGACAGGAATAAGTAGTGAATTTTTCAAATTTTTAATTGTGCCATAAAATTGTATATAATTGACTGATGTTTCGATGTTTAAACTCGCAGCAAAATCTCATAGATCCTGCATTAGTGTATGCTGCGGACTTTTGCATATTGCTTAGGCATTGGTTGTGGACTATTCTGTATTGGTATTGTAGGACACATAACAGCTTCAACAACAAAGTTGTTGAGGGCAGAAGCGAACAGTTCAAACTTGCTCAAGAAAGCTTAGCTCTAAAGACAACAAACATCAGGTGTTTGGCTTTTTCGTGAATATAGTAGGTGGAATGTACGTACAATAGAACTTCGCTAATCCGACTTCCGTTAGTCCGAACACCTATCGCTGTGATTGAGCTCAATATTCTCGGAACCCCGAACTACCGAAGCGGAACCGGCGGGGAGTTCACGGTACAAAAATGTTAATTTCATTTAAACCATCTCTCTTTCCTTAGAGTCGCAATTATTTCAGTTTGATTTAAAACTTAAGGCAGTGGGAAAAATCTCCAAAGAATTGGACAATTTTTGATTTCTGATTAAAAGCTTTTATCCGACCTTGCAAGGGCACAAGTATTTTGTTGGCAAGAAAGTGACTTCGGTTTGCACCAGTTGCAACATAGCGTTATGTTTGTTTCGTTATTCTTTTGTCAAGGTTAGAATTTTTTTCTTTTCAGATTTGGTACTCGATACCTTAAGGTTGCTAACAAACAAATTCCGTGTAATTTTGTTTACAACTGTCAGTTTACGGTCAGTTTTAACATGAATTGCAAAAATAAGGATTTTCGACACATTTTACTTTTTTATTTTCATAAAGGCAAGAAAGCAGCTGAGGCTCACAAAGAGATATGTGAAGTTTATGGTGTTGATTGTTTAACAGAACGCACGTGTCAGAATTGGTTTGATAAAATTTCATTCAAGAGATTTTTCACTGAAAGATGACGATCTGGTCGACCTTCTGATGATGACAAAATGAAAGCCATAATTGAATCGAATCGTCATATAACTGTGTGAGAAATTGCAAAACAGTGTATCACACACAACAATTGAAAATCATACAAGACGTCTTGGACTTGTTAAGAAGCTCGATATTAGGGTTCCTCCAAGACAATGCGAGGCTTCACACATCTTAAGCAACATGTACGAAACTATTAGACCTTGGTTGGGAAGTGATGTCGCATCCCCCATACAGCCCTGACCTTGCACCACCAGATTATCATTTATTTCCAAGTTTACAAAACTTCTTAAATGGTAAAAATTTCAGTAATAACGATGACCTCAAATCGCACTTGGTTGAGTTTTTTGCTGGTAAGAACCAGAAGTTCTATGAGCGCGGGATCATGAAGTTACCAGACAGATGGCAAAAGGTCATCGAACAGAATGGAAGAGTTTTTATTTCACACTAAAAAATCGAAATTATTTTCTTGCCAACCATAATCCTAATTGACAAGGGTATGCATTTCCACGCCAAAGATTTGGCCCCGGAACGGAATTTAACATCGCCACGTAGAAGTGACCAACCGTGTTAAAGATCCTTAATCATTCAGATGCTGAGAACTATGACTAAATATAAATACGACAAGACAACTAGCCATATAATTATTCTCAGCTATAAACCGCAGATAAATGCCCGGAACTAAACGTGATATTTCCATCAATCGATCATATTTCACAGAAAGCACATTACTAACAATATAAACGGCAGTTGCTGAACTGTCGCCGTTGTTGTTGTTGTTGTAATTATTGTTAGCAGCAACAAGAGATTTTTCCACTCCAGTTACCTTATCCGATAATGGACTTAACGGTAATTAACAAAGACCAGAGGAGACAGATAAAAAAAAAAAAAATGAAAGAAAAGATAATAAAAAACAACTTTAACGCCTTGTCATCTGTGGCTTGGAGGAGCAATCTATATTTAAATTAGATTTCTTCCAGTGACATTCTTCCGTCGAGTCAGCTGAGAACAACATGCTATAGCACCGGCTTGTATCGCTCGCTTGCAATCTTGATATATCCCTTCTGTCTCATTTATAAATACATGACCTAATTAAAAATAGATTAAAAACCAATTAAACATCGTTTATGTCAAATAAATATTATTCTACGGCATAAATTACACCACTATCAACAATTATGGCGAGCTTGCATAATTTTTTAATTACAAAAATTCTGAAGAAAAAAAAACTCACATGCATTTTAACATATACGGAGACTACTGTTATTTGAGATAGATCTACATACTAAATATTTTCGATGTTAAAAACAGATTTTGAAATGGATGTTTCAACGTAATATTTACAACCGAATCAAGTCCTGATAAGATCAGGATACAATAATAATGTAACCATAGCGCAATTTATTCGCAATATTTAAATTCTAACTACTTCATATTAGTACCTAGCTCTTATTTACAGCTGTATAAATTAAAATTGCGACCTTTTTTTTTTCTTCTTGAGGTCAATCGTAGTCCATTTGTATTTTTTTACAAACTCCTAACAAAGTTCCCATTTCAATATCACAGTTTACGGAAAATTAGTTTTTTTTTTATGGTAAAACAGTACATATTACCAATAATAAAACTATACCAATTCAAATATCTTCGTCTGTTATCGTTCAAGCAATTACATCATTCTGAAGGTATTTGTAGGTTGTTTTTTTTTTAAAGCATGAACTCAGGAAGTAATCAAATTGATAACTTTAAATAGTCAAAAAGAAATCTAAAGCTAACTAAAAGACAACAGCAATAATAAAAAGAACAATTAAAAAGACGGGCCCACAAGAAGAATAAAAAGAATAAGAAAAGAGAAGACAAACTATAAAATTAGCAGTAACTGGAAAGGGAAATGGCTGTTTAATGGAGTGTTAAACTAGAAAATGGACGAGGGCTGACACAGAAGTGTCCTTTATAGATCAATAAAATGGCCGAGTCGGTAAACAAAAATTAAATGGGCTAATGGCCCGTGAAGAGGCCTCTAACCTCATTGTCACTGTCTCCTGCAGGGGCACGTTTTGTTTTATTCCCACAATCCTATTATTCATATTAGCTAAATATTGTATAATTATTAATTATTATATTTAATTAATACAATAAATCAGAGGCACCACTGCTGGTACTGGACGACGGATTCACTACGCTTTTATTATTCATGAAGCTACTCAGTATTTCTTACTAGGCTGTCTAGACCCGATCACACAGTTTCCACAAAGACTGCTCGGAACCTGTCAGATGCCTGATTAGAAGAATAACAAAGTAATTGTGATAAATGATCTCATTCGTACCATATTTACAATTTTTCATTTACTCGCTCATTCATACAGTATTTACCAACAGGCCAGAGACCTCCCAGATCCACATGGCTGGCTGTCACCTCCCTCCCATGCGGAAGAGGAAGCGGAGTTTTGGAAAGTCCCCACGCTCCTCCGTCACCGGATACGAGCCAGCGGCGGATGTCCAAGACCGCGGGAGCCACATACGCTCAGGACATGATTGGAGAAACTGGCCATTGCCAGGGCTCCCACTATCACCTATTTATAGCAGGTCACGAGGCCACTGCCGTTTCAGTCTCCGAGGAGGATTATAGGGATGAGTGGTGCAGTGCAATGACTGTGACCCTAATCCTCTAGTTAGGGTGGTTGAATAGGTTACAATGGAATTTTATGAACTTGGAAGGGATGAGTTCAAGAATGTAAGGTATAATAAGATCGTTATGAAGGGTTTTGTTGCTGACGTAATAATGGGCATTTACTATTGTTCTCAGGACTTTTGATTGAAAGGTTAGAAAATGTAAGCTTTCAGTTTAATGCCAGTCGTCAGTCGACTTCGTTGATAGTTTTATCAACGCTAGATTATTACCAAGATATTTTTTTTTTTCAATTCATTTTTTGATCGTGTTCACTAGTTATTCTGTTAAGCATTCGCTCATTTTCTCTCGCGAGGCTGAGGGATTGAAATATTATATATTATATATTACTACACTATAGTATAATTCTCACACCAAAAAGAACAAAGCAATAACAATTAAAACTTAACTAATATTAAATTTCTTCCAGTTTAATTGTTTAAGTGAAACTTTTATCGTAAAATAAATATAAGAAACATACTGTGGAATGGACCAGGTTTCGAACCCATGATCTCGTTTTATTTCTAGATCCCTATACCGACAGAACAATCCGTGCAGTATACCACGTGCAAATGGCACCGTCATCCTATCGTAAACTCTCTGCACTGTTAGTTTTTTTTTTTTTAATTTGTTAGAGTACTTCAGGACAAATTTAATCCAATCATCCTCTTGAGGGAACGAGTATGAGTCACTTCGTCCCGTGATTTGAAGACACGGCAATGATAGGTAGATAACCGAGCATGATACTGACCACAGAAATACTGCAAGCTAATACTTAGAGGAGTCTAAGATTAGAGCTGACGAGGCTACATAATGGATTTATCCTCGGGCTAGTTCGCTCCTCGCTATGATGTCGCCGTGCAGATTTAACTGTCGTCTCCTTAAACTATTTCGGAACCGATACACTTGCGCACAGTCTTCGGTGAAACGCTCTTAAGTTATTCTCATTAGCAGGCAGTCTCTCCTCTGCTCAAAATACATCATTTTACAACTGATTCAAATGTATTTATGTAAATATAATTATAGTCGAAGTTTTCCCTGTTCCGGCTAGGCTCTCCAGGGCTGAGGAATGTCGCCTAGGACAGACCCGGAGAGGTAGAGGGAGGAATTTGTGCCGGCTACAAGATACCGGAGGAATTAGCTTTTAGAGAGGAAGCGTTTTCGATTCCTGCCCGCTGACGTTATGTATTCATGAATCCATTGAAGAGGCGAGGAGGGGAACCAAAGCAAACCTATTATTTTCAACCATCCTCAGTGGATTTATAATCTTGCAGTTGTTATTCACTTAGATTTGGAAAAGTTATATTCTTTTTTCAATTACTATTTTAAATAAGTAAATATTTATGCTTTAATAGGGCGGAAAGTTTAACTAGTCAAACTACAACCACTGATCAAGAGAGTAGTCAGAAATATCAGTACTTGGGAGTTGTAGTAAGTTGCACCAAATTATAACATGAGATAAAAATGTGTGTTAAATCCTGTCAACTTTATTTTTTTTACTGGACAAATAATGTTTATTTATTGTAATCAACTCTTAGTTGATAGCAAGTACAATCAAATTATCATTGCAAATCTGTGTAATTAGAGCAGCCACTCCATCGTTCCTATCTAAAAAAATAAATTATTTTCTAAATGAACTGGAGCGAATTTTCAAAATCTGAGACGAACAAAATGGATATCCTTGAAAAATGGGCCCTTTTATACCATAAACCATTGTCAAATACAAATACTGGTACAAATATATTTTGATGTGAAGGAAAAAATACTGTTATAAATCCCATATTTTTTTCGTTTCTACCATTTGACTTGAAGGAGTACTTAAGCTATTTCGCATCTAAATCTGGGTTTATAAGGTTTTTTCATAGCCATAATAGATTGAGTATATTATGTATTCACATATTCAGTATAGACTAAAAAATACATAATACACTTAAACAATTGGCATAACTAATTGAGCCCATTTCTAAAGATACGACTTTGTTCAAAAATTAAACCGGAAAGGAGAGGGACAACTCTACTTACCAACAACACTACATCCAAAGAAAGCTGTTAAGACATTTAGAAAGTTTTGTTTCGCACCAATTGGCCGGAAGACTACCTGAGAGTGACAGGAAGTGTCCCGAACGAAAGGTTCTAAATGGCATGAATGGAAATAACACAGAAATAACTTATGTCACGAAGTGTAAACAAATGAATTCTCAACAATTATAACCTAAGGTTAGTAATTTCTTTTCGATGAATACCGTGCTACAGTTGACTAACAAACCACTTGATCATGTCAAAAATCTGGAATGCACAGCAGGAAAGTGAATGTTTCGTCAAGCTCCTTGCAGACCCAGTACAAATACATACACCTTCATTTAAATCAAAATATGAGTCCACAAATCATATGAAAAAAATCGTTATAGACAACTAACCTATTAACAGAAGTCTTGTAGCTGAGAAGTTAAAAGGCTTCACCTCTTACAAAATGAAATACTACGAATAGCTGAGAATGATCCCTGGTTCGTCAAAAACAACTCTATCAAGAACTACAAATGGAATCTTCCATGTTCTGGAGAATATTGGTAATCTTAATAGACTCTTACAAATATATCCTTTTTATTATATATCCTTGAGTATTGGCATATACTTATATATGTATGCTGAATCCATGTATTGCTGTTAAGCCAAACTATCACAATCGTAGAAAAAGTACTAACCAACTTTTTTAAAATTTTATTTCTTCACTTGGCTAAACATGTGAAAAAGTTTTACCACGGCCAAGAGCACTTAACTATCCAGCGTAACATGCTCAACAGACTGCTCGACCAATTAAGATAATTATTCTTTTCTGTTTTGTTCGGCCTAATCCGTTCGCTGCATCTACCTCCTGGCTGCCCACCGAGAGGAACAGGCTAGGGAGGGGCGGAGCAAAAAAGCCCACAGCCAAGAACAAAAGAACTCCGGTTAATATGTTAATAGTAATGGAACTGTACCCAGGCAAGTGAAGTGCCTTTTAATTTTTAATTGCCGGTTAGAAGATGGGGTAATGGGCGAGTGAGGAGGAAGTCAGGTATAGACAGGCCATCTGGAAGACGTGAGCTGGAGCTGGAGGGTGCTGACTGGAGCGAATACCCACCTGTCTCCTCTAACGGAGGCCGGTCCGTTCTGGCTAGAAGGGATGAAATACGGCCGGCTGGTAAGAGGGGTCTTTAATGTTAGGGGTGCAACGGCAAAAATTATAGCCCTTCGAGAGGGTGGTGGAGTTGTGACACTCACTGTCACACAGATATAGGATTCTCAGAAAATAATTGCAGGTTTGAGTATTCAACTTTAAAAAAAATAATAATATATATTTAAATAATAACAGAATTTAATAGAGCAACACAGGCCTCATTTTAATGACCAATGCGCTTGTGCCACTTTTTCTATATCGCCTGCATATACAAATTAGAACGATTTTTTAATTCAAAATTCATCAAAATAAGCAAGTCTTACACCATCGTTTTATGATATTTTTCGAACTAACGTTGAACGATGCACTCACCCTGGCATCGCCCCAGACTTCATCAATCACTCCGGGAAATCTTGGGAAATACTTTTTAAACACATACAAAAATTACATACATAAAAAAATATTTTTTTTTTTAAATGTATAATTAGAATTGACTCGTCAATGATAAACATTTCATGAACAAACTAAAGGAAATTTTCGAATTCTGTGTTATTTTCAAATAGCCATTGCTTGTACTCATCACTGAAGATAATAGATCTATCTACACACTATCTGGCATCTAAGGGATTATCTGGATTAGATCAATGAGAAAAAAAAAGTTTTGATTTGTATCAAATTAATTTATCTACGAGGTTCCATCATCCATCAAGTAAGAGTATACAAACAATTGTAATATCTAATTTCCCTGCTAACCATAGTTAGCATAACCCCACAGTTCTTAATGATTATTAATAGACATGCAAGACGTATTGCACACCAAACGCTACGAGTATTTATTAATAAATGTTTAGGTGGTTTCTACCGTTGATTCTTCAGCGCAAGAATAAGAAGAATAGCAGGTACTTGGTTGAATGAGCCGAGGAAAAAGAAAACCCTTTCAACCCCCCCCCCCGGGGTACCCAACCTTCAGAAATTTGTTGACCCTTTACTAAGAAACGTTGTCATAAAGAGAACCCTTTCCAGAAAAAGGAGAAACCGGGAACCGTGCAGGTAATAAACGGTATTCTTTTCCGAAGGATGGTCAAAGTTGGCAAAAATCAATTTCACGGAACGAAATAGATGGTATATATATTCGCTAAGAACAAAACAGAAATGACAAAGACCAAAGAAATAGACAAAAGCATTTGCCAAGGACAGAGTAGAAAATATACGAACAATCTAAGCGAGCGGAATTCGCCAAATGCAAATTCACAAGCCTGTAGTAGATTGCCAATAGTGCAGAAGTGCAGCTAGATGGCAGTGGCGTGAGAAACGCGCATGCTCAAAATATAAAAGCTCCTTTATAGTACGATGTTTCCATGGTTACCCATTTCGAGAAGGTCAAAAGATGCCAACTTGCAGGGGCAGTAGATGGTTGAAAATTGCTAAGAAAATAAAAACGGCTTAAGGTTAACCCACTTGGCTGTAAATTTAAGCCCTACACCACATTACAGCCATGAAAATTTAAAACCGGCTGTTCCAAAATTACCATATCACTAATGACCACTAACTTGCCACGTCCTATAATACTCCGAGTTAACTTAACATGAAACAACAAGCAAACGCCCATTATCAAAGTCTTATTACAAACAGACCGGAAGGTGGTGGAATATACCTCAGACCTTATACAAGACTAGCTAGCCACGGCCTCCCATATCACGAGCGGGATGAGAGTGGCGACCTTATCACCGGCGAGGATCCAGGGCCTCCTTAATTGATCATCCATATTCAGGAGGCGGCGGTTCTTTCTCCCGCCCCCGCGCGATGTGCCGATTAGCCCGCCCTAATAGTGCACGGGCACGCCAGCTACCGGGCCCTCTGCCAAATCCCTGTTAGCCTCCTTACACAACTTCTCTAGAAATGGAAAAAAAACAAAAAACGCGCGCTTCAAATATAGAGAATAAACAGGAGCGGGGATTAGAAAATGTTCATTACACGCACACGCTACTGGATAAAGGTAAGACAAAGGACCGACGGGAAACAATAAGGGGAAAAAAACCTTTAGAAACGCAAAGAGGGGGAAGGCGGGAGGGTGGTATAACAAGAATCGATAAATCTTTTCAAAGGATAGCTGTCGATATTCATTCATTGGATAAGAGCCGATGTGGTATTGTCTCCGTCTAGTGGACTGTGGACTCGGCTAAGTCCGGGTACCAACAATGGTTCGTCAGTCAACAACAATGCGTCGATCATGTCCGTTATTGTTGATCGGAAAATCATAAACAATAAAATGGCCAGCAGATTGACCGGGCCACATTTTTTTTTAATTTTATTTTATTTATCGAAAAACGGATCGAGCAGAAATAAGCACAAGAGGGAACTACTTGGGGTGTGTTCAGCGTTAAATGTTTATAGGAAACAAAAGTTTTATTATTTGCGATTAAGTGTTATGATTTGGGAAGCTGATAAGGGAAAGATGGATAATATAGGAATAGGGAATAGTGAGATACGCAATGTGGAGGAATGGACAGTTTCCAGCGGACTCCTACTGAAAACCAAAAACTAAAACAAATTTAGTACTAAACTAAAACTAAAAGAGTACTTTTTGTTCGAAGATGTCTGAAATCTTCCAATAAAGATTTGGCAGCAATTATACTGACGAAAAATTATTAATCATTTTGATTAGAATTTGAAAGAATTTGAATAATTATTGATCATAGAGTTAAGCAGAGGTGAGCAGGCAGGGATTTGAACCCGGTTAAATTATCAACTGGTTTCCGCCCAACTGAGCTACACTTGTATATTACAAGCAGTATTCCACTTAGTTGGTTCGTCTTAATATGTTGTTTCTTGTAAAAAATATAACTATAGCAGCATGTTTATGAAAAATTTTCTCTCTATCGTCACTAGAATGCTGTCTATCCCCCCGTCCGAGAGTGAAGGTTAAGAAAGGAAAGAGAATCATCAATGCCATCATGAACAACCATTTGGAATTTCCGGTGAGGCCCAGGACTGAAATTAGCAGAACAGCTTTCTAAATATGTTGCGATTTCCTTTAAAATGAGAGCCACGAGAGGAGTTTTAGCTAGAGAGGCACAAGATCATAGTGAACTTGTTGGTATTCCAGCCAAGAACGAATGAAAGAAATTATTCAATTCTAAGTGGCTGAGGACCCAATGCAGTTCCTTAAATAACTAATATTAACAACATACAAAAAAAAAACAACTAAAGTTACATTAGCACAAAATCACAAAAACAACAATTAAAACTCTATAAAAAAACACCACCTTTGTTTTTGAAAAAAACAAGAAAAACGAAAACAGCAGTAAACTACGGGCCAACTGCATTCATTTTAATTACTTGTAAATTGACTTTCCCTCAGAGAACACGAGATGGAAGTGAGAGTGACTGGATAGCTCTCATTAAATGCAAATGACTTAAAGATTTATTAAAGGCCACTTTGTTGCTTGGAGCGATCGTAAAATTTAATCGTTTTTAAACTGGGTTAATTCGACTGTTTGCGGCTGAGCGGTGGAGTGAGTTTTCTGACAGGAAAAACCTCTTTTTTTTTTTTTTTTTTCAATGAAATAGCAATACATTATATAGAGTAAACATAAACATACAAGTGATAATTTATAACATATATAAATAATACTTCTGTAACGTACAGTAAAATTTCAAAGGAAGGCGATAAATCTAGAAAAAATGTATGGGCAATACGCCACAGCTGGGACTATCAAATGCTCAATGTTTTGTGCCTTACGGATCTGTAGGCGGTAATGAAACAACAAACAACGTGAATATTTAATTTATTGCATATTAATTATCATATATTGCCATGATATTGGCAACAAGGAGGCTCTCGAACTAGGATGTATAATACCATGACATAATTCCGAATGTTCATGATGAATTAGGCCCGTCTCACAACATTCCAGCAGAAGAAGTTGAAAAGAATCGAAAAGGAAGAAAAAAAAAAAAGGAGAAACGAAGAAAGTTGACAAAATTTGTATATATTTCTTCATGTACCATTTGTTTGTTTTTAAAAATGTATTTATGCATGGATCCAATGATCAGTAGTATATATAGTATAACGAAATAAATCCGAAGAATAACTGACCCTTTTTGAGAGCCGCTCAGAAGCTAATATCATATGCGCTTTCTACATACTAATTTATCATCTACTTGTTAGGAATAAATAAGCTTTCATTTGGTTGAGAAATTCTCACAGGGTATTTAGTATATCAGAGAGAGATTATAATTAGAACGACATATAGTATAGTTTATGAAAGTGGTCTCATAAAAATAATATTTGATATGAGTAAAAACTTATAAATTTAAAATTGAAGCATTAAAGAATAGAGAGTAGCTTCTTATTCATATTTTATGAACAAAAATCCAGTGCTTTAATGATAAGTACATTACATGTGGTCTACCTTTTAATGGCGGACGACTAGATGGGGAAAAAGGTCAAATAAATTAAATCCATCTTAACAATTGCTTAATCAGGACAAGCAAGTTATATTTTAAATAGCTTCTGCAACGCTATTACAACCTTAAAGGTACCACGTTTCAAGAAGTAACTTGTTTGAACTTAACTTTCATAATCTATAATTGTTCCTTAAGGTAAGATATTAGAATGAATCGCGGGCCTACAGTAACAGCGAAAAGTTGATTTATGGGAGAATAAATGTGAGTACAGAGATTTTCCTTAATGAATAAATGAATAATAATTTTAACCGGGTAGTATGGACTGTTCAATTGGGGTGTGGCATTTATTTGATAGAGCTGTGAGTGGAAAAGTGGTTGATGAAGAAACGAGAGTAATTTATGCAAGAACTTGAAGACTGTCGCAAATAAAAAAAAAAAAATCGAGAGAAGCCGGCAGAGCTTCCATCATCACTACTCGGCGTACACGAGCGCGCATTATGTACGACCGGATTACCGGACTTCCACGCCGTCAGTAACTCTATTGTACAGAAGTCCTCAAGATTGATTCTTCTTCAGGCGAAGACACAATGTACTCGGTGCAAATATGGACAGACTCCTTCAATCAGGCACAGCGTGTGAAGAACGGAGGGAAAAAAAAAATATTGTCGGACCGCGTGCGCTTGGCAGTGATGACGTCGCAAGCGGTACCTGAGGTACAATGGGTCCGATACCTGTCAGGTATGCGACCTTAAAGCCCTCAACAGTCTCCGCATATTCCCTTCCTGACAGCTGCTGCTATTGGAGCTTGACTTCTCAGCAGGAGTCGGAAGGCTTATCCTTCAGCGGAATAAGATTGCGACAAGTATTGAATGACAGATGTCTGATGGCGTAGCAACTTAACATCAGAAGTACAACAGGTCATATTTTGCTATCGCAAGTATTGCTTCTTAAGTCAATAGTACAAATAAAAGATGGCTATGATTTGAATTGATTTATCGACGTCGTCATTGAATACTAAGGCCGTCCGGATAAGGGTTTTCATTGGTTTTAAATTAGCATTGTGTTTTAGAACGAATGGAGCTGTACAAAAAAGGAGGGTACAATTATTATTTAGTAGCCAACCCTATAAGCTACTAAATAAAAAGCATAATAATAATTGTTGAGCTAAGAAAAAATAAGATGCCACCATTGGGATTCGAACATGATCCTCCCAAGTATCTAGACGAGGCTTTACACCAACTGAGCCTGCTAACACCGCTGAGGATGGGGGGGATGGCTTTCTTAATATGAATTATATTCACTTAAACTCTAATTGAGTATTCTTCCTGGAAGTATCATCACTTGCGCAGGACAGCGCCATAATAATGATCATAATTATTGATATAAGATGGGGAGAGCAACAGGTCACGGGCTCATTCGTTACAGTGATCCGTCCATTTAGCTAACTTAGCTCAACTAAACTGGACCGTGGGCAACGGTTCGTTTATGAACTGTGAACGACCTCAGATAAAAGAACGAGTCACTGAAATGATCTGGCTTAAGAACCTGCCGAGATATCAATCACCACAGCCAGTGTATGTAGGTCATGCATGATCTAATGAGCCGATATTAAGCAGAAACCATTCACAGGCATAACAATGTCATCAAGGACGGCAAAACGGCAGAGGAAATTGTGTGATAGCGTGCCAGGATTGTTTTTCCGCACAATTAGATCAACTATTTTGTGTCAAGGTTGGGAAAAATAGACATATAGTGTGTATGAGAGTAAATGGAGGTTATATGTTTGTATAATTCTCAATAATGATTACAGCTTTTCATTACTCCTGAAAACAATTTCTAATCTCGAAACCTCAAGCAGACATTTAAAAGAGGTGTTTCAAACGACAATTCTTTCTACATTTCACAGTTTGTGTCCCTAGCGACTGTGGACATGCGCAATAGAGTTGCCACTGTTGCATGGAAGGATGAAGGGAACAAAATGAGAAGTGGAGTTATTTTCGAGGCTATTGACTAGTGAGTGAGTCAGCGGGTCACAAATAGACTGCGAGGCATCAAAGTGTGAGCCATGGCCGCCCCTGATTTAGTGGCCCACTACAAACATTTACAAAACACTAGGCCTCGGGCAAGGAATACTTCTCGATAGGAAATCTTCACAAGGAAAAATTATATTCTTTAGGGTGGCATTGATTTTTTTTTGTTTTCTTTGCTTCATAACAAAGTATGAAAAAAAAAAACCTATATTAACAGGGGCGAAACGTGTAGCCTAGGCCAACGCTGGGTTTATGAGATTTTAAGCCTTAGGTTTTGTAAGTTTGAAAATTCAGGTCTTGGAGCTAGGAGGATGAAGAACAGAAAAACAGACCAATTACAGATTCACCTATTAGTAAAAAGTGATTCTAAAGTAATATTTCAAATAAAATGAAGATGAACAAGAAAAAGATTATTTATCCTGTCACATTCTCACATAGGTAATACCTTATAAATAATATTGGGCCTATGTACATTTGTAAAAACTAGAGTCTACCCAATGTAATATTAATTAACAAATTTAATTATTAACAACAACTTTATTGTGATAAAATTACAATCTGCCTCGTTGGGCAATAAGTAATTGTGATAAATGATCTCATTCACACCACCGTTATAATTTTCATTCACTTGCTCATTCATACAGTATTTACAAACAGCCCAGAGACCTCCCAAATCCGCATGACTGTCACCTCCCTCGCATGCGAAAGAGGAAGCGGAGTCTTGGGAAGTCCCTCACGCTCCTCCGTCAGCCGCGTCACTGGATGAGCCAACGGAGGGTGACCAAGAGCGCGAGAGCCCCAGACGCATTTATATATCAATCTATTTATAGCATGTCACGAGGCCACTGCCGTTTTAGTCTCCGAGGAGGGTTACAGGGATGAGTGGCACAGTGTAATGACTGTGATAGGAGATTAGGGCGGTTGGATAATTTACTATGGAATTTCATGAATTGGAAGGGATGATTTAAATAATGTAGGGTATATTAACATCATTATGAAGGGTTTTGTTGCTGACAGTTGTAACTAACGAAATAAGGTAAAATATATACTTACAGATATATATAAAAAAAAATTAATGAAAAATAACAAATATAAAATGCAATAAATCGTAGTTTTTATATCGTAGGAAAATCGGTATGATAAACACGAGAAATGATTGTTACATATCTGTCATTTGGACTGCGAAAAGACCAATGGCCGCAATCTCATCTTACCTTACTCTCATCGTGAGAGTTCATTGCTCGCCGTGAATATATAAATGAGAAAATGAGTTCCAAGATTCTCCTGGGGGAGTCAACACCAACCTCCTCACAATAAGACCTGATGCGGCACGAATAAATAGTACGCCGAAACGTTGTCCATTAAGAATCTATAATTGTATATAATTATCTGTAAATTTAAAAGGGCTATGAAAGAAAAAAAAAAATGTCCATTCATATAAACTTGATGTTAGCTGAACAGCTAGTAGCTTTCATCAGTTAAATAATCTTTGTAGAGGAGAGTCTTTTAAAAGAAAAGCTTTATTATGAAGTACAAGCAAATCACTGGTATATACAAATATTAACAGTTACAGCAACATACTGGCTGGAATGTCTAGGAACAAGTGGGGTCTGGGGCTAAAGCTGAGCCATATATGTATAAGAAAAGGATAAGATTCTGGGATGTAGGGAGGTCTTGGAGGGATTCGGTTATTTACTTAAAAATAACAGGAACCATCAGTGACTTCCATGAAGTCACTCTATAGTTCTGCTCAAGTCCCTTCCATTTGTTCTTAGCATTATAAAACTCTTGACCCAAGGCGATCTCCCAACGCTCACAAATCTGTAGTTACTGCTAAGGGCTGATATTTTACCCTTGTGCGACCCCCGTTACATTAAAATGTACACAATTGGTCAAATAAACATTTTTTTTCGCAGGGAGAGATCGAAACGCCGGGACTCGAGCATCACCTCCGCAGACTTCCTGTCTTCTCCAAACAATGATTAGTCAGTCAAAGCGTTTATATAGCTCATCTAAATACACACAGAATAAAAGCAATCTATCGGCAAGTATTATTGTTTGTTTGGACAATAGGAGGGAAGTGGAACAAGATACAAATAGTACAAAATTAGACAAGACGAAGCAGGCAGCTTCAACAAATTTTCGGATTTAGAGACAGGAAAACGCTATAGAGATGGATTAATGTACACACATTTCAATCTCCCCAGGGATGTGTGTGTGTGTGTCTGTGCTTCATATCAACCTACGATGAAAAACAACAGGCTTCAAATATTTCTCTATGTAAATATCTTCTTAAAACTAGGACGCTAAACAACTTTAGGCGAAAACAAATTGAGATGTTTTCGGCTAGAGGGATCGTTCCGCCCGGATGGGACACACGTCAATGTCAAGCCACTTAAATGATTCAAAATATTTACTGAAGAAATTCTCAACTAAATACTCATTCAATGAATTCTATAAAGATATAAAAAAAAAGATAAAGGAGCATAGAAACTTAATAGATGAAAACTCAAAATATTTTCTCACTGTCCGTTAAATTTTCGAAATCATTACTCCCTTTCAATATAAACAAACCTAAATACTTGCATGCCATATTGAGACAGGGGATTGGTCAAGGCTTGTAGACGAATCTTTAAAATCCATTCAATAAGATTTTAGGAGGGACATTGAAGTGAACGACCAAAGAACAGATAGCTGAGACATCCTATCATCATGAGCAATATGCTATCCAAATCGTCTCGCTCTGAGCAGCAATATTTATAAAAGAGAGTTGTTAGGTTTTCATGAAAAAATTTTCATGGGCAACGTTTTGAACTAATATGTATCATGTATTCATGAGATACTGATAACAATAAATACGATTGGTGATAATTATTAACTAAACGAGATATAAGTTTGTACCTAACTTCTATTAATAAAAGAATGGTTCTATGCATTCTTGCACATTGATGCACTCTTGAACATCACGCCCTGATGAAAACATACACTGCCTGTGAAAACTTATCTTATGTTCATCCATCAATCTAAACCGATTTCCCAACTGAGTTACATATTCTTATTCAACTCCATGTATACAAGTAAACAAAGGTTACATACTTCAACAAACCTCTTTTTTGCTCTCACACAAGAGAATCTTTATTGAAGGCACCTTTTGATTCTATTAGTATAAGTTTTGGATGATATGCGTTGCTATGCCAACTTCACTAAGGAGCTACAAGGTCAGTGCACAGAAAGATAGAAGAGTGTTCACTTCAGTTCCGACTGTCCAAAAAAACTCAGAATTCCTGCCTATAGCGAATGAGTGGGCTGTTTATTTTGGCCAATCACGGGGTTACTACTCCCGCACCCCTAGTGAGCTCTTGCCGTGTCGGGATCGTGAACCAGTCCCCGGTCTATACGGACGCCGAAGATTTATTGATAACATATGGAAAGGTAGGAGGGTGTTTTCTGTTCCGAGAATATGGTAACTTCTATTTATTCGTGCTAAAGAAGTTGGCACAACAACGCATTACATCCAAAACTTATACTAATAGAATCAAAAGGTGCCTTCAATAAAGATTCTCTTGTGTGAGAGCAAAAAAGAGGTTTGTTGAAGTATGTAACCTTTGTTTACTTGTATACATGGAGTTGAAGAAGCAGTTTGAAGAAGAATATGTAACTCAGTTGGGAAATCGGTTTAGATTGATGGATGAACACATGATAAGCTGAATTCGAACCATGTTTGTCTTATTTAATTGCCTATGCACCAAATTCTAAACTTGCTATGTTTTAGTCCGGCGTTTTCAGACCCTACACCTTCCTAGAGGGATTATCTGACTTCGTCTCGCTAAAACTAGTACATCCTTGGAAGGTATCTCTTCCACGAAGATGACGGTCTCTGGGGCCCTACAAACTGTACCTTGTAGGGTTTCCCCCAGCAATCCAGGCTCCCTCTTTCCGGTCCACATTCACCTTTGAGGTCTGGAAGGTTTTTGTCCACCCTTCAATACCGAATGTGACCACCTGGTCATCCCAAGACCACGTAAACTACATATTATACCTCTTCTCCAGAACATATAAAAGGCACGCCTTCTAAGAACTTATGGAGTCAGATAAATAAACAAAATGCTAACTATGCAGCCAACCGACTAGGCCACTAGCTTGGTCGACGAGACCTCACCCGGCGGCCACCACCGACATGCGTCAGCGGTGTTACAATACAGCCGACATCAGATTTACCTACAGTTCGCCTGACTGGTTGACATCAAGTGGAATTGAGCTTTGTACCGACAGCCGCTTACGGTACGTACGGAACCGGACGGACAGATCGGCTCTATACTAGTCGTATAAGCCTGTTCGAACGCTTTAAGGACTTTAAGTCAGCCCACTTAAGTAGTTAAGTCGAAGTTTATCGCCCCATGGCCGGACATACGGACAGGAAGCCGGCCTGTGTATGTGCCCCGAGGCGGGGTTAGGGAAAGATTTTTCGCCACGCGATATGTCGTTCGTAGTCCCAGTTACTCGAGGTCTCGCCGGCTTTACATTACGAAATTATAATCTCACTAGAGATAAGGGGTCCTTAACAAGGTATATAAGCCTTGATACGGCTCCAGCTCTGAATATACACACGGTCTTAACAACTACCAAAAAAATAAAAGGTTTATTAATTTTTATTACCGGGACTGGAGAGAACAGTTAATAACTATAATGTCAAGGAGACAAAAACATTCACTTTCAAATTCTGAATTCCCTCGTGGTTGAGAGAAGTTTTTTTTTTTGAAGCGATGTTACAAAACCAAATTGAAACCTATTCTAACTAGACTAGTCCCATTATGATAAGAGTTACTACTGTTTTATGTACTATTAGGCGCAGAGATCAAGAAAGAATATTAAGGAAAGGGCTTAGCACACTACCTTGCGGTAGTCCACGCAGAATTATCTTTTCAAAAAAATGAAAAATTGTTAATCTATCAGTAAGCAACAAACAACTTTGTTATTACCATATTTGATAAAATGAATCTTAAGTCGTAATTCGCTGGTGAGGAGTCATATCGCACTGTGTATTCAGCTATAACTTAAACAATTGTTTTGAAGATCTTTTGTTTCAACAAATCAATGACAACGATCAGTGTTTAACGCATGCATAGTTTCAACAGTACTGCTAATTAGGCCATGGGGCAGCACATGCCCCACTCAGACGTCAGTCACTCAAGTGATCAATAAGCCAACAGTAAGTCTATTCGGGAACGACTCCTTAAAATGTAGCGTCGAAGCCAAGTTTATACTTAACCAATACTTGGATACACCGACATCTCCTCGATCTGTGAAATTCTATTTCTGTGTCTGTGTATTTTAGCTAACCCTAAAAAAAAAACTTTTCAATTACCTTTACTGAATGAAATAACCGTAGTCGACGGAGTATTATTTCTTCTTTCCCCCCCCCCCCAAAAAAATACCTCACATGCTCTGCCATGACTATACTTAAATTAACATTCTAGATTCAATCAAAAACTCAAAATTCTCAATTCTTCAAACTACGTCGGGCCAAGCAACATCATTTATATAAAGCGGACACGGCCTTCTCAACTGACCAAAAAACGGCCCGAATCCGTCTCATGATCAGGGTATGCATAGTAAACACACATACTTCTTTACGTGGTGTTTTCGTGTGTCGATGCTCATGTTACCGTTTTTTCATTTAACCCCTCTCGTTTTAACTGTTCCAAGATTTTATAGCAGGTCACGACATCATTGGCGTTTCAGTCTCCAAAGAGGATTATAGGAATGAGTGGTGCAGTGTGCATGACTCTGCTAGGGTATTAGGGTGGTTGGATAGGTTACTATGGAATTTCATGAACTTGGAAGGGATTTCATTTCATTTCAAGAGTTCAAGAATGTAAGGTATATTAAAATCGTTATGAAGGGTTTTGTTGCTGACGTAATAAGGGGCGTTTACTATTGTTCTCAGGACTTTTGATTGAAAGGATTAGATACCCTTGATGTTCGACTTTTTTGCTGTCCACTATAGCTCTATTCCGTACGTCCAGATTGGCTTAGGTATAACTTTGTAAATTAGTAATTTATTTTCTATTGAGAGATGGGATGTCCTTTGAAATAGTCTGTACAGTTGTCCAAAGCGTCTGTTTATTTCTTGTCTTTTTAGCCTCGTATTTGGGTTCCAGGTCAGCCGTTTGTCGAGATGGAAGCCTAAGTACCGTACTATCGCGGATACAAGGAGAGGAATGGAATTTTAAAAAAACTAGTGGACAAAACTTGAGGTTACACCAATGCTCGACCACATCAAGGTGTTTTTGAAGGTTATGGGATGTGTGTAGTTCCAAGTTTAAATCAGAATTTTAAATCTTCCAAGTTAATGTTTTTTTTAGCTAGGCTCTAGACTATTTTTACTTGAGAGATCAAAACACCTTCTGTCTCTCACACAGGTTAATTATTTTTATACCAAAAACATTTTAGACGGACTGCCCAGTCATCCTCTTGTATGGTAACAGTCTATTGTCCGACGAAAACGTTCCGAGTGATACATCAATAACGCACTGCACATCATCATAATTTTGACTTCCGTTACAGAAAAGATATACATCTGTAAATATTCCAGAGAGAGAAAAAAAAACATGAGATAAATTCTTTCGGAACGACTGTCATTGTCGTATTAGTATAATTGGCGCTGAGCTAATCACAGCCATCACATTTGCCGAATATCAAACAACACAGACCAAACTGGCCAGTCATGCGAAGATTGCCATTGCGTGCCTCCAACAATGTCTGGCCCTGACATATTTTCACAGAACGAGCTTATGGAGTTATGTTATCTGTTGTCGATATCGCCCTAGTCCTTGCCTATACCTATAACCGGAGTATAAAACATCTTCCCTCTCGGTATAATCCGTCCGTACACGTCATGTCTGCGGTTATACGGAGTGAGAACACCCTCCGTGTAACATAACGATTAAAATACTGGTGTCATGTCGTGTGTGTTTTAATTGTTAAATCACCACGATCCTATGTCACGCGTCACGTCACGGACGATATGAGTTGTCTGCATATTTGTTCATGCTCGATTTGTGACTGTGTGTTACGGGAGAGATATGACTGTTAACAACTTGGTCATGTGAAGGACATGGGTTCGAATCCCCGAATAGACTGCTTATTTATAGTTAGAACAATCTGTCAATTTTTATTTAAAGTTAATAGTTAATTTATACATGAGTAGATTGTTTGTTGGAATATCGCCTTACGTTGCTGAATGAGCTATGATTAGAGAGATGTTAGGTCATTATGGAAATTTCGACATTTAATATTTCGACATTTAGTATCTACATCAAGTAATGATGAAAGTGGAGTGAGGGAATTAAGGAGGTGGAAGGAGTAATAAAATATATTTTCGGTTGTTTTATTTAACACTGAAAAATTCAAGTCAAGGGAAAAAGATTTTAGTTTTAAACACGTATTTTACTAACTGCCAACTTTGGCGCCAATACATAGAAACATTCTTTTAATACTAACTAATTAACTTTAATTTATTTCATGGTTTTTTGGCTTGAACACAGGGCTCATAAACACCAACACAGCCTGACAAGAACGGGTCGAAAACAAATCGACAAACCATTAAAAGTTGTGCAACGATGGTACGTACCTGTACCACCGTCGAAGTCTTCAAGAAGTGAGAGAGGAGAAGATAGGTATGGAGATGAGGAGGCAGAGAGAGCACTATGATTGATGGACGGCTCCGGTATATCTGTGGACTGCCTACGGCTGAGGTATCTCCGTCTATATCTGCCTTCGGGGTATCTTCGCCGATGGGCCAACCAACTGATGGTCGGCAGAGGACGGTACTTGAACGGGCCAGCAGGGTAAGATGGGTCTGCTCAAATACAAGATAACAATGACTAGTACAGCGGCTAAGAGGGAGAGCATGGTCACGATATCGACACCTCATCAAATTTATTAACGGGGTTCCACGAAATAACGTTTTAAACATACACCGACCCCGTCGCTCCTCACGCTGGCACCTGATGCAGACGATATTATGTCAATTAGTGAATTTGATAGAAACAACTGTCTACACAGGCCAAACTCTACAACAGTTCTAATGCGCACTTAACGCTTTAAGTAGCTATTAAGTTAGTCAAACTGTCATCTAAACTTATCCGCATATTTTTACGCACGACAATCTTAAAAATGAGTCAAAATAGTTCAACGTTTCCTCGTCATGTTGAATGATGATTGTCATTAAATAGAAAATTTCTACTGTTAAAATACAAATCGGTTAAACAGAGAAAGATGAGAGAAATATTTATATATAACAAAGATAAAATATGTTACAACGTTATAAGATATAAAATATTAAAAGTTCTATATAGCTTCCCGGCTTTTTGCCCTGCAGCGGATCCCCCCCTTTTTACAAAGTTAATACTTACTTTTTCCTTCCCCACCCCCTGGCACAGCCTGCTACCCGCCCACAGTTTCTGAAGCAATTAAGCTTTTATAAATTCCATAATTATCCTAAGAGAGAGGGTAAGGCCAGACCGGGGCGGTTGCTTTCTCGGCCGATATAACGTGGTGCTGATATGAAAATGCAAATGTCAGAAGTCGATTTGAGGTATAACTTGTACAGCCGATAATGTTTAAGTAGTAGCTAGTAGTAGATGCCAAATCCATGTTCTCGTGCACATGCGACGTCACAGCGCTCTGTGGGTCACACCTCTATGACGTCCAGAGAGCAGACCGTGTTAAACCAAGTGACCGCGGAGTCGTACCACAGATGTACCGACACAAACCGATTTGCATACCATCCGTGTCGAAGGAGAGAGAGATGTTGGATATGACATGCATGGTACTGGCGTACATCGCCAAGGGTGGTCTGTTCGTACAAGCATACATGCATGTCGACAAGCCTAACGGACTAAAAATAATTCTTTACCCCCATGGTTTAATATTGAACAAGAAAGATCAGATGGGAAACAATATGCGGGGTAAACTTAGCCCCGAATAAAAAGCTGACAGGTTGCTTACAAGTTTGTTTCATACAGTTTCGGATATATAGGACGGGACTTAGGAAAACAACATTACATGGGATATCATTGTTTGGAGATTGTCTGGGATTAAAAGTACCTGATGCAGACATAGGCAGTATTTCGAAACGATGCCAGCAAATACACAAACTCCACGAAAACTTAACAGCTTTTTGTTTCATTCATCCAAGCCTTTTTCTCCCGACAAACACGTCAGTTCATTTATAAATATATAATCTCCAGAATGATCTGAGACCATTTTCGAAAGGCTGGCGGAAATTCAGAAACGGCAAAATAATTCTGATATTAAATTCATCGGCCACACATTGGACCCAGCCAACCCCCCTGGTCCAAGTTTCACGCCACACCATCAACTACAGATGATGACTTTAAGTAGCCGGGAATTACCATAACGACCAGTAGTGGACTCAGAGAAGGCGTCGCGAGTTAAAAAAAAAAAACACAGAATATTATCGTAGGCGACATTAATTCTTCCGAATCGCGGCAGAGCACACGGGGGGAGCCGAAACGTGTAACACCGTTACAACAACGACTCACGGAACGAACAGTTCCTACCGAATAAATAACATTCAGCCCTCGGCCGATTTGAATATAAATTTAATAAATCGGATGGCTAGAGATGGAAAAAGAGAGAAAAGAAAAAAAAACACACCCGAAATGATATCCAAAAAGTTGAGAATGTCATTTTAATAAGTTACGGTTGTGGTGTGTGGGCACCCCCCCCCCTTCATTTTAATTATTCATGAAAAGGCACCAGGAGGAGGAGAAGGAAGAGGGAATAACCGACGGTGTGTGTGTGTGTTGCAGAGGATATGAAATATGTCCCTGGGCCAAACGTTATTCGGTTCCTTGCGGCCTGTGTGTACCCCTGCTCTCAGGCTATAAAGAATTCAGTCTTCTGTCTGAGAGAGAGAGAGAGAGAGAGAGAGAGAGAGAGAGAGAGAGAGAGAGAGAGAGAGAGAGAGATTGTGGGGGGGGGAGCAAAAAGTAAAAGTCTCCTTCTTTCTCTTCTTCTTCTACTTGGGTCTTTCTTCCTTTTCTTTTTCTCTCCGGCAGCCGTAGGCCCCTCGAGGCACGAACCACTCGGTCCGACTATGAAACCTGTTCCTCGTACGTCCCTCTATAGTCTATCCTTCAAAATCTAATTTAGTCGTCCCCTCTATACTGTTTCTCGGTTCGCTTAACATAATATCCCAGGCGGTATCCAAGTGGCTGTGGAACAGTCCAAGGAGACAAATTCATGATCCGAACCCCCGTCGCAACGTAATTTGAATATCGAACTATTTTAGTTTTTTTTTTTTTGTGACGATAACATGTTATGGGTATGTAATGTCAAGGTCCTGCCTCAAACACGTGTAGCCAGGCAAACAATGACTGCACTCCCTTGAGCAACACCGAGAAAGGCGTTCTTAGAAGAAAGAACAGAAAGATAACATGCACAATTTACTTAAAAGATAACTCACGTATCAATAGGGTTACTAGGCCTGATTTGGGTTGGAGTAATTCATCCTTTCATGGCATGAATGAAATATGGTTTCGAATCCTTTTACGGGTAAAGGAACACTTCGTAAATGGAAGTGCGAGGCTCACAGTAGGATAGATATATATTAAAAAAAATCATTATAACACAATAAATAAAAACTTGCTAGTTGCATCCAAAAAACTACAAGATAATAAAACAAAACAAACTTCTTTTAACATAACTATTAACTAAAAACACATTGGTCGTCACTATTGTTTAAAGCACTATTTTCTGACAAAAACAAAATAAAAAATTCTTGTGCTTGGATGGTTTGACCAAATCCACCTTACTCCCCGGATCTTGCCCCGGCAGACCACCACCTTTTCTGTTCCTTACATAGCTTGCCGAATGGAAAAACCTTCAATTCTGAAGAGCAAGTCAGGCAGTCTGTCAAAAACTTCTTCCAGTCCAAACCAACCACATTTATCAAGGAAGGAATTGATAAACTGCCAGGAAGATGGGAGAAGGTTATTGATAATAGTGGTGAATACATAATAAATTAATATAATTTTGTTATTTAATGAGAGCAAAATAAATGTCTGATAAAAAAAACGGAAGTTACTCATGACTCGACCTAATAGTATACACTAATAATATTAACAGTAAACGTACTGAAATATTACCCTGAAAATGAACCTAAGGGTAAAAAACTACATAAATGTTAGGACTGTCTGAGATATATAAATCGATAACAAAACAAATAATAAATTATACTGCGTAATAATAAGGCTAATTTTAAAAGCAGTCATAATTAATTTCATGGAGCACAAGTGAGAGAGATCGGTAATAAAATAAACAAACAAACAAGGATATTACACGAACATAAATAATATTAATAACTGTGAAATTACACCTGCTCTCTAATTATAGCAGCGCTCGCTCGCCTTGTTCGTAATAAACGATGCTCCTGAACAAAGTAATAAAATTGTCACAAGGCATTAAGGCCTTTGAAAACAAACGGCCCATCGCTACCTGTATTACATTAGCAATAACTAAAACTCGTGTACATAATAAATCTTATATGTACACAATATTAACAGACGCAGCATGTAAATTGTCCATTAATTATTGCGCATTACATAAAAGTGCTTTCTTATCTCTCTCCCTTGCTTAGTTCAGCTGTTCATAATACATTTAATATATGCGTATTAAATACTTTTTTTCGGCCAAATAAAAAGATATCTGCAATGAATGAATGATGTCTTCATCCTCTAGTGACAAACTTCTTTTATATCTCGATCAAGTAATTATACGCGAAAGACATTTTTTTTATAATTTAACGACTAATAAAATGCCATTCAATGAGTGATTTTGGTAAAAACATGACAATAGACGAACGTGAGCGATTAAAGCCTTCATTGTCATCATAATAAAGTAAAATAATCATTATTGTTTACTCACAACTTGATAGAAGAGTATGATCGAATCTTCACTTACCTACAAACAGAAAAAGAAAAAAAAAATTAAATCATTGAAATATAAATTGAAATACAACTATACTAAGAAGTAAAATTTCTTATCAAGCCATCTGGTTCACCGTTTGAAATTAATAAAATTGTGCGGGTATTTTTTAAAACTCAGATAGGGAAAATGTCCCCGTTGACCGTCTGAAAGAATTGGTCCAAACCTTTTAGGAATTTCGGATTGAATCGCATGCATTCGTACAAAGTGAAGAAAAATATTCCAACTTGAGCCATCATCGGTCAGCTGAGTCATCAACTCAGGGGTTGAACGAGGCAAGGAGCCTCTAATTTACGGAGCGTATAGTAAAGCAAAACTGTCCATTTCTGTTCCTTCAATCACTAGACCAAAGAAGAACTTTCGTAAATAGAAGTGTGAGGCTCACAGTAGGATATATATATTAAAATAAAAAAATAATAACAACATTATAACAAAATAAATAAAAAAAACTTGCTAGTTGCATCTTGCATAGTAACATAGAAAAAAACTTACATAGTAGTAATAAGAATTATATACAAATCTACTGTTTCTCTTCTAGGGAGAGGATTGATTTATATCATAGAGTTAATCACACAAGACGATATTGTAAATTCGTCGATGACAACTGGGTCACAAGACAAATCGGGTTTTGTAAATTACTAACTCAAGCGAAGTTGGGCTAATTTTCAAAAATTCTGCTCAGGTCGTTCTTACGTAAATTTCATTCACTCGTATTCATAAGATACGATCATCGATTCCTTCAGCGATCATTAGGGTCCATATAGACACAATCGATAAGTGCTACCGTCACAGCTAAGAGCGCGCAACTGTGACAAAGACATATCAAGTGTGACGACCGGTGGCAAGAGGTCTCCCACGACACCTGGAAGATTTTCCCCCTGAAAACTGTCCTGATTGGAAGCTAGCGGTTCCATTGTCGGGGCCAACGGGAGTGGAAAACGTTCTCTGGAGTCTTGCCGTCTATTTCTCCAGGACCGACTGGGTCGCATCCCCCCCCCCCGATGTAAACTCCGTGATGGATACGCCAGTCACAGTCATCATGTCAAGTCTGCTGAGCTTCGCCACACGTCAGTTAACATTTGTAATTCCTACATATAGAAGCTCAGTTATGTCTATTACATGTACACTAAATCATGAAAAATACAGGTTTTGCCATTGAGTTAAAAAATAAGCAATCATTTTAAAAACGAAGGAACCTATATATTATACCTTAGAAATCATTAATAATCATATTTATAGAAAAACAATCTTACGCCTCTTCAAGCTCATATATATTTAACTAATTTGCTTTAAGGATAATTTCACAATAACAGGACGGTCTATAATAAAAACGGTCTCAATTCCTAGCTCAGGAGCTGTTTAGGATTAAAATTGGTTAATTTTTTTGAAAGGGAGATTTTTAAGTGACCCGAGATTTACGTGTTAAATTTTATTAAATATAAAAAAAAAGGCCCTACCCATTAATTCTTGGTTATACTATTACTCGAAATAAATTGATATAGTTAGTCAATTAAACCAATTTGACGTAATTAAGGTTTTCGAAGCAATTTTTCATCGATTATTCATCGCCTGACCGTCGATTGAGCATTTAATTACACAGTGATCAACAACAACCGCCTACGTTTTAAATTAAAATTTATGCTTAACACGAATTGAGTTATTTGTAAATATAAAATAGAGTTTGTGATTTGAGGCAAGATTAATTAGCTGCAATCGCGAGTAATTATAACCTTTCAATATTCAGGTGATTAATAAATAACCGGACGAGAAACAATGTATATATCATTTGTTAACATTGTCTAATCAATTATTCAATTATGTACCCCAAACGAAACGCTGACGACACCAGTGTTAAAGACTTAATGTTCTCGACGAATTCACAGGCCATCTATAATAAAATATGTATAATTACTATACTGAATGCCGCGGAGTTGGCGATTACGGGTATATCATCCGATATACACCATACTCCCCACCGAGATAGTAGAAGCGTGTTTATTAAGACATCAAGCTGGAGAGGGGTCGACAGGAAGCAGCGAGGATAAGAGACAGGACATAGAGAAAGAGAGAGAGGGGGGTGGTGGCGTGTCCAAAAGCAAAGACCGAAAAATCGAAAAGAGACGAAGAAGCGGTGCGACGTCCTAAGCGAAAAATCGACACTCAGAGCGTGGACAATGCCCGGCCAGGATTATGCCATCCCAGTCAACGGGCCTTCCTCCGCGCCTTCTTTCATGGCAGCTAACGTGTCTCCTGGAGCAGTTCCGCATCAGGGTATCTCCTAGTACTTGGCGTTCTCCATTTGGAGTATGGACGGCTGGAATAAAGCCAAAGAGGAACTAGTACAGTTGTGAATCACTGTCTGGGCATGGTAGCAAACCAGGAACCAGGAGTGTACTCTACAATAACTAAAAGCGTGTATGTAATAATAATTGTAGCGGCGGCTAACTAAATAAGATATATCAACCTATACTGTATTGCATATATATTGTAAATTGGTTATAATATGTTTTAAATCAATTTAAACAAATGTGAATAATATTACTAAACCATAGGTCATATCAGTGTAAATATGGTAAACAATAACAGACGCAGCTTCAAAAAACTAGCTCAGAGACCCCTGCAGAGGATTAGATAGCCCCTGGCCTGGGTGGGTCCTGGTCTAGAACATTCAAGCGTCATCCAGCCATGCGATGCGGTTGGTCAGGATAAAACCTCACCCTATTGGCTGGAGGCGATTGGCCAGAATAAAACCTCAGCCCATTGGCTACTTAGGGCTATATATACCCCCTAGTTTTAGTCGATAAGTCATTCTAACTACGGCTTTCTGAACTGGCACTTGCAGCTACACTGATGTTTCTAGATTTGGCCTTCTCATTTATGAAAACCTCTGCATCTCTGTTTCCTAACATCGCTATGTTTTAATCCGGCCTTGTCAGACCCCGCACTTTCTCTGCCTTCGTCTCGCTAAAAACTAGCCCCTCCTTGGAATATATCTGTTCCATGCGGACGACGGTCTGCGGGGCCCTACGAACTTTACCTAATAGTGTCTCCCACTGCGATCCAGTCTGCCTCTCCTCTCCGGTTCACACTCGCCCTTGGGATCCGACGGTTTTCGCCTACCCATAGATACCGAGTGTGAATTCGTGGTCATTCCAAGATCACATAAACTACCTATAATACCTACCCTGTACCTCTTCTCCTGAACATAGTGCACTGTCGGGGCACGTACCTATCAAAGATGGAGTCAGATAGTAAGACCGGTAATGAAACAATTGTCCAAGTCATAACCTAATCAACCCTCACTTCGTCACTAAGGCTAGGATAACTGGGCACTCCCTCGTGACGACCCGGCAATAATAATCAAAATAAGAATAACAAAAAATAAACATCCGCAATGCTACAAAGGACTGCGTTATACGTTCGGGGCTCAGCTCAAAGAAGGATTCCGCCAGTAAAATGGCTTAAGGCCAAGCAGAGGTCTTTATTTTACTATAACACATCTTATAGAATATTATTTATTTCAATCATTCTGTTCTATACCCTCCATTATCCTTTATCTATTGTATTAAGACTACCCTGTAGGCATTGCCCAGTGGACTTTTCAGGCTGTTTGACCTTGTTTTTAAGAATTTTGACAGAGAAAATCTAACTAAAATCCTGTCGAACTCACAGCCTACTCCTGGCTTTCGACTGTGTGTAGGGATATTTCTTAAGCTTCGCGATTCTGTTATCAGAAAGAACTGATTATAATATTCTTTCTTTCTCCCCCTCCCCCCCCCCCGTTTTGATTTTGCTCAATACTTAAAACGACCATGAGAAAAAAACGAGAGAGCTACTATCGTGTGAAGTGGCGGAGAAAGAGGGGGGATTTTGTAATTTATATTAAAACGGGGGATTTAACGGGTCCTCGGCTAAATGAATCTTGGAATATTCATTGGAAAAGTGGGGCCCTATAAATTTCCATATTAATCGAGAACGGGGGGGGGGATGGAGTGGCGGAAACCACCCCCAAGGGTTAGTTTAATACCCCCGGCTGCTCTCGGTATACTCTGCTCTCTTCTCCGCCATTTCGCACACCCTCTAATCTTGGGGCGGGCGGGGGTGTGGACAAAACCGGGGTCCTTGAGGTCTGCTCTTCTGTTTTCTGTTCTTATCGGGCATTTGGTGGTAGCGAGCTGAGATTAATGGCTGTACACACTCCTGGCTTCTCATTTACTGTGCATATACCCTAGGCCCCATTTTAATTTTTAATTTATTTCCTGCCTTGTTTTTTTATTTTTTGCGTATTGTTTCTCCTTATATTCCTGGGCGGAGAATTAGCTTCAGCTATGTCAGTGGCCTATTTATACAGGAAGGACTAACTAAATCAGCTCGAACTGACAGCAGTCGTTTTTGTCTGTAAATCTATCTATCTGAGGGCAAAGCGAAAATAATTTCAAGGAAATGCTCAAAAATTTTCATTCTCATTTCGAGTATTGTATATACATACAGATTAAGTGGAGGTGCCCCAGAATTAACGCATGGTTTCAATTTGCCGCCATTTGTGCAGTAAAGTGCTGGCAATCCCACAAAAAAAAACAATTTGACAACTGACAGTTTAGGGTTTGTAAAAATGGAGCGTTACAGGATAGAACAACGCGTCTTTATTGTTGAACATTATCTCAAAAATAATAAAAGTTTAGGGGCCGCAGTTCGAAAATTTCATACAAAATATGGTCGGAATAGTGTTTTGACTTTATCAACTGTGAAGAGATTAATTAAAAAATTTAGGGAGGCTGGATCAGTTGGATACACTAAACACACTGGTCGTCCAAAAACAAGCCGTTCAAATGTCAATATAGAAGCAGCGCGTGAGAGTGTTGTTGAAAATCAGGGAACATCAATTCGACGTCGTAAACAAAGTTCTTTGTGCCGAAATTGGATGATATTGATGTGGCCAATATGTGGTTTCAACAAGATGGTGCCACATGCCATACAGCCCATGGAACAATTCAAATACTGCATGAGGCATTTCCAGTTCGTGTACTCTCTCGTTTCGGTGATCAGAATTGGCCCCCTAGATCGTGTGATTTAACACCTTTAGATTTCTTTTTATGGGGTTATTTGAAGTCAAAGGTGTATGTCAACAAGCCCACATCCACCCGTGCTTTAAAAGAGGAAATTCAACGCTGCATCAACGAAATTCAACCACATTTCTGCCAAATGGTCATGGAAAATTTCGACAACAGAGTGCGTATGTGCCAGCAAAGTCGTGTAGGCCATTCGCCCGATGTGTTATTCCATAAATAACCCTATCCTATTTACTTTATAATTCAATAAAAAAAAATAACAACAAAAATACTAAAAACTGTGTTTTCTATTTAAATCAAATCTAGCGTTAATTCTGGGACACCCTTTATAATATACAATATATGATAACATCGACTCTACCCCTCTTTATTGCGTTTAAGGCCCTTGAAACTCAATAATAATTCTATAAAGTTTTCAGAACGAATGATTAGCATCAAATACAAAAGTTTTCCTTTCAGCTGGATCAGGTACTAAGAATTCATTAGTTACTTTATGACTACCTCATAAGTCATACTATTGTACTCATACTACTTAAATGATTTGCCGCAATGGCCTCTTTTATACAATACTCTCTGCCTGTCTGTTCTCTATTCATTTCTTTGACTACGTCTGATTC